>QKWP01000494.1:39336-57247 GCA_003550325.1 Gigaspora rosea | reverse complement strand
AAAATACACTTACCACAAAATTTTCATAAGTATTGGAGAACTTTTTATTAATTGACTTTTGATTTTTACGTTCGACGGAAAAATAAAATTTTTTAAAAAAATATATTTGACGAACACTTCAATATCATTGGCTATTTAGACTATATATATATATATAGGACGTGATAGATGGCGGACCCCCCCCAGGAAATTACGTGATTTACTGCACTTCCCTTAGAGATAAAGTTCATAGACTATCTGCAGACAAGCCTGGAGTTTATTACTTATTGAAGAAGAAAGTACCAGCTCTACTTCAAAAAGGAGTTCCAGGTAGATATTAGAATTTTACAAAAAGGAACCAACGCTCTCTAAGAAGTCTACAAGTAGATTTTTGGTGTCAATAATCTTTTCAAAATTTCAAAGAGTGGGCTTTTTGGCGTACCCCTTCAAAAGATTGGCAGTATTTACTCCGTCCAAATTGGAAAGGCATCCACCATATTGAAATTAATATTTTGAAAACAAAGTAAATAATGAACAACACATGAGATTCATTTATGTTATTTATTATTTATTTTGTTATTAAATATATATTGATTGATAAATAATTCAAGTTTTTTTTTAACCAGATGCACAATGATAATAGTTATCAGAATTAATAAAATTTGGTTTGTATTTATTTCTATTAGCCAATCAGATTTTGTATCACCAAATTCACAAAAATTGGCCAATTAATGCATACCAATTCACATGATTCAGATTTATAATCATATGATAGGGGCATGCCTTTTGGCTCAAAGACATGCCCCCAGGCATGCCCAGAGAGGCATGCCCCTAAGGTATGCTCTGGGACACCGTGCTTCAAACCCTACAGGTGATTATTACCTGTAGTTAATTTGCCAATTAAAATTCAGGATTAGGTATAACATGTAGATCAATGTTGTATAACAAAAACAAAAAATTCTTTAAAAAATTGCTAAAATTGCTTCTAACCTAAAATTTTGTCTATGAAACTACTTTTTTTATGCAAAAAAATTTTCTTGCCAAATTTACTATATACAAAGCCCTACCCTAATCTCTAACCTTTACCCTTACCCTAATATATATATATATATATATTTTTTTAACCTTTGACAGTCTTGTCGGTACCTTTATTAAATAGATATTTGACTTACTCTAATATTAAAAAGATTTAATTTTTATTTAATAAAAGTTTTGTTTGTTTTGTTTATTTTTTTATGCATTGTAGATCACAGGTGATAATTACTTATAGTGATTATTAGTTATTTTTAATAAAAAAATAAAAAATAAATAAAAAATAAAAAAAAATAAAAAGGCTTAATTATCAAAACTCTTTCCAACGATCATCTGGTCCAAATTTTTTGTGGAAGAAGAACAAAAAGTTTTTTGTTGGAGCGTTGCTTATACTTTATGTATAGTAGGATAACACAAGAATATGTTTTTATAAAGGTCAACTACACTTCTTGAAACTTCTTTATATATTTAGTATACAAGCCAAAAGCATCTTTCTATAAAATAACTAGCAGAAGGTAGCACCCTTGTACAAGAAATTTTGATAGAAATATAAACCTTCGTCAACGAAGTAACTTGTAGTAAAACAATTGAAAACAACAAGAAAATGAGTTTTATCTTTCTTTACTTTTCTTCAAGTTTGTTTCAAGTGATGTCTCTTGTTCCTTTGGATTTTTCAAAATTTTGCCAAAAAAGTAGGAATCCTAGCTTACCTCCTCCAAAAGATCAGCAGTGTTTACTCCTTCCAAATTGGGTATACATTCCTGGATTGGAATCAGCACCGTCATGAGTGAGTTTGGTTATCAAACAAACAATGAATGATATTTATAGAATTGTGGAGGGCACGTGAAGAATTTTTTATTTGGTTACGAAGTTCGAGACATAGTATTTCGTTTTATTGTACATATAACACTTTGGTAGAAGTGGTCTACGCAGTGTTATATAATTTTTACAGTCTAGTGTAGGCTTAATAACACCTTCATAGTCTATTTTATCTTTGCTTTTTCTTTGGTTTTTCTTTTTGTTTTATTTTTCTTGGATATATATTTTTGGTTTTTGGTTAGTTTGTTGTTGGGTATTTAGTCTTGTTCCCTCCTTTAATCTTCCTCTTTTTTTATTCATCTTTATGAGAAGCTCAAAGAAGAAGTTTTTGAAGGAGTGGATTATGAAGCATAGTTAGTTTGTAACTATATAGCTAGCAAAATTCATTTGGCTTATACGTAAGTCGATATGGCAGATGGTATCTGGGCACAAATTTTTGCAGCCGGGTGAAGTCAAATTCTGTTGATTCATGTTAGCATATATTAAATAGAGACTCAATTTTTTTATTAGAATTTGGTAAGACTGCCAAAGAATTAAAAAAAAAAATAAAAAAATAAAAAATAAAATACAAAATAAAAAATAAATAATAAATAAATATATTAATAAACTAATAAAATTAAAAAAAAATAAAAAATAAAAATATTATTAATAAAAAAGAATATATGAAATAGTGTATATGCATACATATATACAATAAAGTGACAAAGATAAATTTTAATTATTCTTTATTATAAGAATAACTAGAACTTTACTTTTTATTCTCACTATTATTTTTTTATTGTTATTTAAATTTTAAAAAAATGAATAAAAAAAAAAATAAAAAAACTAAAAATGTAAAAAATTAAAAATTAAAAAAAATAAATAAAAACTAATAAAATTAGGGAACCGCTATTTACACCATGGTTTTTGCTATTTGCACTATGGATTTTGTGCAACAGTAGATCATCAATTAACATTTTCTATTTGCACCATGGTAATATATGTTGTACCAATAAAAACTCGCCTTTTTTTGTAGATTAACAGTTATTGGCACCGTTAATGTCATGTAACGTTAATCTTCTTTTGGTAGCCTAATCTAATGCGGGCCAACTCTAACTCTAAATTTATAATGCGGGACTTACCCTAATTTTTTAAGGCCTTAACATAATGCGGCCCAGATTTTCACAATTTTGTATAACCTTGGGCTATATTTATGTTGCTCCAATAAAAACTCGCCTTTTTTTGTAGATTAACAGTTATTTGCGCTACTAATGTTATGTAACATTATACAAGTTTTATTTTGGTTACTTAATTTAGTAGGCCTGCTAACCTAATTTTATAATATGGGCCAACCCTAACCCTAATTTTATAATCGGGCCAACCCTTACCCTAATTTTTTAAGGCCTTAAAAAATTAGGGTAAGGGTTGGCCCGCATTATAAAATTAGGGTTAGGGTTGGCCGCATTATAAAATTAGGTTAGCAGGCCTACTAGATTACCAAACCAAGTTTTGTATAACATTACACAACATTAACGGCGTGAAATAACTATTAATCTACAAAAAAAGCCGAGTTTTTATTGGTGCAACATATATTACCATGGTGCAAATAGAAAAGGTTGATTGATGATCTACTATTACACGAAATCCATGGTGCAAATAGCAAAAACCATGGTGTAAATAGCGGTTCCCTAAAATTATTAAAAAAATAAAAAAAAATAAAAAAAAAAAGAATAAAAAAAAACACTTTTTTAACTTTATTTATTATTTTTATATTTATTGATTTCTTTTTGTTTTCTTACTGATATATAAATATTTATAAATTTGATAATTATTGCAAAATATACTTTGTAAATAAAAAATTTATTAATTTATATATTGTATTTATACATGAGTATAATTTATTAATTTACAAATTATGTAATATATTAATCAAAACAATGTTTACAAATGAAAAATAAACTCTTGCTTAGGTGAGTAACAAAAATCAAATGATTTTTTAGGGGGGGAGGGGGGTAAAAAAAAGTGAATTATATATAAGGAACCTGACTATTTATATATTAAAGGAGAGGGAGGGGGTAGGCCTCTGATAAAAAATAATCAGGTGATTAATGACACTGACCTTATGGTTAGAGTTAGGGTGAGTTTGGGATTATGGCAAGGTTATGTTATTTATACCAAAATTTCTCAAGAAATTTTTTTTATTAGAAGATAAAAGGTAGTTTTATAATCAAAATTTTAAGATATCAGTTTTTTTTACATTACTTGTGTACATATACTCCATGTACAAATAGAAATTCTCTTGTACAATTTTTGCTAAAATATTTGCAAAAATCTAAATTTTGGAAATTGTTGCAATTTTTTAAACAAGATTTTTTGCTTATTTGATAAATTTGAAGATCACTACATATTTTTTTATGTTCAACGATCCTGCTTTTTTTTATTATTTGAGAAAGGTAATATAATGCTACCACTGATTACAATTTAACTTTATTAAAAAAAAACTCTCCAAGTGCTAAGTACCCAAAGCAATCTGCTATAACAACCTCTCGTCTCAAGTCGGAGCCCGAACTTGCTCGAACTTTTGTACAATGTACGCCCAACTATCACCGATACTGGCATTGTTTGCCATATTAGGTTCGTTTTTTTTCTTCCTTTAAATTTTTCCTTTTTCATAAAGGGCATGAAAAAGAGTGAAGTAAAAAACAGACAAAATAGAAAACGAGTAAAAAAGGGGAGATATAAAAGGGAAAAAGAAAAAACAAAAGAAAAGAAAAGAAAACGGCAAAAAGAAAAAACAAAAGAGAAAATGAAAAACAATCTAGATAATAGTATAATCGAAGCCTATACTATACTCATAAAAATTATACAGTATTAAACAAGATCTCAGTACTGTATCTAAAATAAAAAAAAAGTATAAGGAAAAAACTATACTAAAAGATCGAGATACGGCAATTAAAATTTTTCTAAAAGAACCCTCCATAGATGTTCATCAATCATTGCTATACACATAAACACGTCGGTAGCTGTATTGTGATCTTTCATGACTTCTTGTAACTTGAATTTCTATTTTGGGATGGGTAAACAATATCAATTTTTTGAAGGGTTGGTACACTAAAATTCCTATTTTTTGGTAAAATTTTGCGAAAAGCTGTATAGGAGGCTGGGAAACCAACGTAGAAAGAGTATGGGAGTTTGCAAAATATAGAATAGTATAGAAAACCAGCTTTTACTAATGCTTCTGCAAGTTCTTTACATGCACTTCTGGTATTTACCAACTACTTGTTCGATAGTTCTGTAGACTTCCATCAGGGAGCCAAAAACCCAAAGAGAGTTCTTTTTCAACTCTATTTCAGTTCTCCAAACAATCCAAAGACTTATCAAGCTTAAGACCACTAGTCCTAGTTGCTACAAGAAAAGTTTTGTATATTATTTCCTATACTAACTAAATACTTGGTTGCAGGTCCATTCAGTAATTGTTGGTTTGAGGGATCATTGGAAAGAGTTGTCGTGATAAGGGAGCTTCCAGAAATTAGCTGATTTCTGGGTGGGTGGGTGGGTGGGTCAGCTGAAGTATCAGGTGTAATTCCGGCCAAAATTTCATAATTCTAGCCAAAAGTTGCAAAATTATTTTTGACCAAAATTATAGATTTATTAATACTATTTAATAATTAATTTCTTTTAATCTACTAGACCAAATTTGATGATTTAACTACCAAAATGATCCTCTCAACGAAATAATTCTTGCGAGCCCAAAATTGTTAAAATCCAATCACAGGATCCTGTGATCAGAATAGATTTGTGTTACTATAAAAGTTTTATAATTTATTAATTGATGTTCCGCCAGTCATCAGGTGCATGATCATAGTGTAACATGATGCAAATCATTATGTAAATTACTATATATGTAAATGCTACGTTCGCTCAAGGAAAAATGATATCCTGGCTTCCACTGGGCCGATTTGGATGATTTAACTACCATTAGAACCGCAACGACGAGCTCTACAACTTTCAATTAGTCAACAAGATCAATTAACTTAGTAAAAAAATATTTTTCCTTGAGCGAATGTAGCATTTACATATATAGTAATTTACATAATGATCTGCATCACGCTATACTATGATCATGCACCTGATAACTGGCGAATCATCAATTAAATAAATATAACCTATTTATAGTAATACAAATTTATTTTGATCTTAGGATTCTGTGATTGGATTTTAACGATTTTGGGCTTGTTAAAATCCTCTCATTGAGAGGATCATTTTGGTAGTAAAATTATCGAAATCGGTTCAGTAGATCAGAAGTTATTAACAATTAAATATTAAATTTTAATTGTTAATAGCTTCTGATCTACTAGGCCAATTTCGATGATTTTACTACCAAAATGATCTTCTCAATTAGAGGATTCTAACAAGCCCAAAATCTTTAAAATCCAATCACAGGATCCTAAGATCAAAATAAATTTGTATTACTATAAATGGGTTATAAGGTCATATAAATTTATATAATTGGTTTCATATTCCGCCCACGTCGGCAAAGTGGGAGTTGGAAATTTTTTTTTAATATAGTCAGCCAATAAAAATTCTCCATTCAATAATTATTTGACAAGCGTATAGGATTTCATTCATATGATTGGCTAATTTATAAAGATTAAACATACGTTGTGAGAGGGAAAATCAATCCAATACTAAGTGGGGAGTCCTGGGTCAGATCTTGCCGCTAGTTAGCAAAAAAAATTTTTTTGCAAATCTGTACAAATTATTAGATCTTATCAAATTTGCGCAAAGTAACCACTAGTGTCAGTTTCCGATCACATGTAGAATCAACAAGATAATATAATAATTATCTAATTTCTTTTTATTACACGATTACAATTATATAATTTTTTTATAAGTGAATCTCTATCACTACTAGGGGCAACCCCAAAATTTTTTATTTTTTTTAAAAAAAAACTGCATCATTACATAAATTTTTAATTTATTTTCTTTACTGCATTATGATAACACAAACCCAACGAATTCTATTAACAAAAAAAAAAAATCGACAATTTCTAAAGACTCAAAAAATGTCACTCAGTACTTTAATATACATCAACCCGATGCTTTCATACATGTTCGCCCGGTGCTTATATACAGTCACACTCCCATATAATCACACCATTGGGACTGATAAAAAGCGCTCTTATATAGAAATGTGCTTATATAGAAAGTAATTTTTATATGTTTAATAGTAGTTGGTTCAAGAAATAAAGTTATATAGGAGGTGATTATATGGGAGTGCGACTGTACACGTTGGTCTGCCCGGTGCTTTTATACATGTTCGCCCACCTACAAGTTCATCCGGTGCTTATTCTACTTGCAAGTTTGCTTTGCCCAGTACTTGTTCCAATTTTAGCAAAACCTAAAAGAAAGAAAAATGAGTAGAAGTTAGTGTTTGTTCTTTTTTAACTATAATAATTAATTTTACTACTGTAATATGTTCCACTACTATGAATTTAAACAATAATTAGGCCCAACTCACAAGAAACACCAAATTGGACAGCACTAACGATGAGAGGAAATTACGATACCAACGACGTATAAACCACGTTATGAGAAACAAAAGAACTGGGACGCCACCAACAACGAGAGAAGCACACCAATATATGAACAATAAACTGAAACTAAAAAAAAACAAGAATAGATATTAGTAAAAATAATAAAAAAAAGTAAGAAACAAAAAAAAATCTGAATTACTTATCTTTATATCTGCTCTGTATAACCTGATCATCGCTGCATATTTAAATATAATAAAAATAATTTAAAAAAATAATTAAAAATAAAATAATAAATAGATAAAAAAAAGAAAAAACAGTTTAAAAAAAATTAAAAGAACAAAGAAAAAATACATTAAACAATAAAAAAAAATTGAAAAAATAAATAAAAAAAATAAAAAATAAATAAAAAATTGAAAAAATAAATAAAAATACGTTATTTAAAATAAATAATAAAAAAAAATAAAATAAAACTAATTTAAAAATAATAAATAAAAAAAATAAATTAAAAAGAACAAAGAATAAAAAAAAAATAAAAAAAAATAAAAAAAATAGAAAATAAATAAAAAAAATAAAAAAAATAAATAAAAGAAATCAAAAAAAAGAAAAGGAAAAAAATTAAAATTAACAAAAAATGAATTAAAAAAATGTGCTTTATATTATTTATTTATTTATTTTTTTTTGTTAGGGAAGCGCCATTTATCACCCGATTTTTTAGGTAGGTGGGGGGTAGAGCAATTATCAGGTTCTATATATAATATAACATATATAATATATATAAATATATATTTATATATATTATTATATATATATAATTTTTAATATTGAATAATTTTTGATCCACTAGTCCATTTTTGATGATTTAACTACCAAAATGTTCGCCTTAGTGAGCCAATTCTAACAAGCCTAAAATCACTAAATTCTAATCACAGGATCCTAAGATCAACAAAGATTTGTATTCTATAAACAATTAATAATTAGATATGTCTAATTTGGTGCATCTAAGTTCTATGATAAATACCACGTGCTATATTGATTAGAATCAGATTATTTTGGTACCATTCAATTTGTCTCATTGAGACTAGTACTCCTAGGTCCAGTTCAGGTCTGGTTCAGGTCCAGGATCAGACCAGACCCAGACTCTAAATTTTACTAATTTCAGACTTCAGACAAGACTCAACTATGAGTCCAGTCCGGGTCTGGTCCGAAATCTGCAGACTGGTCTGAGTCCGAATATAATTATATGTATTTTTTGGCACTGAACAAGTTTACTTAGTGCATTTTGTTAGAATAAATTAGTAAAATTTTATGAATCATAAGATTTTATAGAATTTTATTAATAAAATTCTATAAAATCTTATGATTCATAAAATTTTACTAATTAATTCTAACATAATGCACTAAGTAAACTTGTTTAGCACCTAAAAATACATTAAATCGGCAGGGTTGTTTTTATTTTACTTGAAATTTGGAGAAAAGATGCTTAAATTTGACTTTTTTGATCAAAAATCCAAAATTATGCATCTTTTCTCCAAATTTCAAGTAAAATAAAAACAACCCTGCCGATTTAATGTATTTTTAGGTGCTGAACAAGTTTACTTAGTGCATTTTGTTAGAATTAATTAATAAAAATTTGTGAATTATAAGATTTTATAGAATTTTATTAATAAAATTCTATAAAATCTTATGATTCATAAAATTTTACTAATTAATTCTAACAAAATGCACTAAGTAAACTTGTTCAGCACCTAAAAATACATTAAATCGGCAGGGTTGTTTTTATTTTACTTGAAATTTGGAGATAAGATGCTTAAATTTGACTTTTTTGATCAAAAATCCAAAATTATGCATCTTTTCTCCAAATTTCAAGTAAAATAAAAACAACCCTGCCGATTTAATGTATTTTTAGGTGCTGAACAAGTTTACTTAGTGCATTTTGTTAGAATTAATTAATAAAAATTTGTGAATTATAAGATTTTATAGAATTTTATTAATAAAATTCTATAAAATCTTATGATTCATAAAATTTTACTAATTAATTCTAACAAAATGCACTAAGTAAACTTGTTCAGCACCTAAAAATACATTAAATCGGCAGGGTTGTTTTTATTTTACTTGAAATTTGGAGATAAGATGTTAAAATTTGTCTTTTTTGATCAAAACTTCAAAATTGTGCATCAAATCTCTAAATTTCAAGTAAAATAAAAACAAACTAGCTGTTTTGATACATTTTTAGGTGCTGAGCAAGTTTATTTAGTGCATTTTGTTAGAATTAATTAATAAAAATTTGCGAATTATAAGATTTTATATAATTTTATTAATGAAATTCTATAAAAACTTATGATTCATAAAATTTTACTAATTTATTCTAACAAATGCACTAAGTAAACTTGTTCAGCACCAAAAAATATATATAAATATATTTGGACTCAGACCAGTCTGCAGACTTCGGACCAGACCCAAACCAGACTCAGACTTGACTAAAAAGTCTGAATATAAAAAATAATTTACTTAGTAATTTTAAAAATTACTATTAAAATTACACAAAAGTTGAACGATCCTGTAATTGGATTTTGATAGTTTTGGGCTTGTTAGAATCGTCTCACTAAGACGAACATTTTGGTAGTTGAATCGTCCAAACCAGACCAGTAGATCAAAAGTTATCCAATTTTTAATATATATATATATTATTAAATTTTAACCAATCAAATGCTTAGAAAAATTATCAGATGGGAGTTAGGGGGTCAGCTACTTAGTAAAACCCTAATCAGGTGATTTCTGACGCTCCCCTTATGTTAATGTTAATAAATAACGTAAATTGACCATATCTAGTATTTGAATCGTGAGATAATAAGCTTTAATAAAAAAAAGTTTTATTATAAAAAAAAAAGCTGCGCACTCATATCACTGACCAACGTCTCATGATATGAAAACCAAGTATATAATTTTGTATAGCCTAATTATTTAATAAATTATAGAACTTTTATAGTAACACAAATCTATTCTAATCACAGGATCCTGTGATTGGATTTTAACAATTTTGGGCTCGCTGGAATCCTCTCATTGAGAGAATCATTTTGGTAGTTGAATCATCAAATTTGGTTTAGTAGATCAAAAGTTATTTACTATTAAATATTATATTTAACTTTTTAATAATCGTAAAATCTGATTGGCTAATTGGGATATCAGATGTGGGTAGTGGGGGTAGGCTCATAGTAAACAAAATCAGCTGATTTCTGGAAGCTCAAAGATTACTACATATTATTTATATTTATATTTTTATTTATAATATAAATTATAAATTTAATGCTCTAGACTCATGCCAGTTTCCGGTTCCTAGTACAATATATAGATTATATAAATTTAGGGTATTAGTTTATAGCAACCCGTCGTATAGCGACCCGTGATCGACCAATAAAAATTAATTACATAATCACGTGATCAATTTTTATTGGTCGATTTATTACTTAATAAAATTTAAATTAATTTATTATTAAAAAAAATAAGTACCACAAAATCGTAATATAGAGTCCATATATTTTTTTATTAAACTGTAACTCCAAAAAAAAAAAAATAATACAAAAAAAAAAATAACATAAACGTGATTCTAACTATCGCCAACTATTATGCTAAACCCCAACTATTGTGCTACATTCCAACTATCGTAATGCGCACTAACTATTATTATGCTACGCCCCATATTAACTATTGTGCTATGTTCTATACTAATAGCCTTTATTTAATTTAAAAAAAAAATACAATTTAACGAACAACAGTACAAACTTCAACGACGTACTAACGGCAGATTTTACGATGGCACCAATGATGGTGACTTTAACAAGGAATTCTATGATGGTACCACAACAACGATTTACCTATAGTGATATTATATTTAGAAAAAAAAGAATGCTAGTTAAGTAAAAAAAAAAAAAATACAACACCGAAAAGGAAAAAAATTCATATGCCAAAAAGATATAAATACATACCAAGTCACAAACTCCAACAATGACTTGCATGACGACTTCAACGACAATTCCAAAGATTTATAGCAAAAAGAAAAAAATAAGCATTAATTGGTAGAAAAAAAAAGAAAAAAAACCACAACAACCAAAAAAAAAAAGAATTCATACACAGGCACAAACTGAAATTTATGAGGCACCAATGACGGCGATTCCAACGGTACCAATGATGATTTCACCGATAACTCCAATGACGACTTCGACAGTAATTCCAAAGATCTATATTGAAAACATCTAAAAAAAAAGTATTAGTAGTGTAGAAAAAAAATGAAAAGGAACACCAAAAAAAACTGTAAAACACAGGCGAAAACCACGAATCTTTCACTATGTAAGCTCTATAGCAAGTTCTTTTGACTCAAGATCCAAAGTTATAGTACAAGAAACTCAATATACTTTTTATTCCAATTGTAATACTTGTATGAGATTTTGTTGTAATGAACCTTTTTGTACAAGCTACATTACGAACACTAGCGACGAAATTATAATAGCACCAATGATAGCAATTTCAATTGGCACCAATGATAAGAGTTCACCTATAGCGAAAATATATCTGGAAAAAAAAAGCATTAGTTAACAAGCGAAAAAAGCAACAAAAAAAAAAACAAAGCAAGTGAAAACAAAAATAAAAAAGGATACAAAAAACGCAGTCCAACGCAACATTAAAAAAAATAATTTATATGATTACCAACCTTTAATGTAATTGGTCGATCATATAGGTGTCATAGGGGTTGCTATAGCGACAGGTCACTATTTATAATTTTTCTATAATATTATATATATATAATTTTTAATATTGAATAACTTTGATTTACTAGTTCATTCTTAATGATTTAACTACGATTCTAACAAGCCCAAAATTATTAAATTCTAATTACAGGATTTCAAGATCAACAAAGATTGTATTTATAAAAAAAATTTTTTTTAAAACTTAGGCAACCTTGCCGACACTTTATTCATTTAAGAAAATCGCATTTGTAAAACATATACAAATGATTACTTAATTGATAATCTATTTGTCAATTAGAGAATGGCGAAATATAGTATTCTTCCATATAAAATTTTTTCTTACTAAGTTAATAATACATGTCCACTAATTGAAGTTGTAGAGCTCGTCAAGACGCATCTAATAGTGTTAGATCATCCAAATCGGCCTAGTGGATAGCAAGATATCATCAAAAAATGATTGGCTGACTATATAAAATTCCATGACGCAAATTATATAAAAAATACTATAGGCAAAATATGGCATGCTTCTATTTAAAAGTTTTTTTTACTAAATTAATGGTACATATCTACTAATTGAAAGTTGTAGAGCTCATTGAGACGCATTTATCAGTGGTTAGATCATCCAAATCGGCCCAGTAGATGGTGAGATATCGTTAAAAAATAATTGGCTAACTATATAAATCTCAATGTAAACATTGTTTATATAGAGATTTTATATAGTTGGCCAATCGTTTTTTGACGATATCTCAGCTGATTTGGATGTTCTAACCACCATTAGATGTGTCTCGACGAGCTCTATAACTTTCAATTAGTGGACATGTACTGTTAACTTAGTAAAAAAAAAAACTTTAGATGAAAGCACGCCACATTTCACCTATAGTGATTTTCATATGTAATCTGTATCACAGAATTTTATATAGTCAGCTAATCATTTTTTGATCCATCTACCAGGCCGATTTGGATGAACTAACTACCGTTAGATGCATCTCGACAAGCTCTACAACTTTCAATTAGTGGACATGTATTGTTAACTTAGCTAGAAAAAAATTTTATATGGAAGAGCTCCACATTTCGCCATTCTTCAGTTAACAGATAGATTATCAATTAAAATAAAAGTTCGATATTACTCAACATCTTGTTTAATTCAACAAATCCCTAAATGCGACCTGCCATACTGGTCCAAACTTAGTTTGAATCAGACATCTTGTCATGACTGCCTACTTTTTAAACCTTCTTATCTTAGCTTCCTGAGTAAAAATATTCTACTAGAAAAAAAGATATATCATGAAATAAAAGGGAAAAATATAAAAGGGGTGATAATTTAAACACTAAACAAAAAACCAAATAAAATCAAATAAACAAATAAAAAGAAAAAAAAGAGACAAAAAAGCCGCAGCACTTAACAGCATAGTGCACTAAGCAACAAAGAGAAAACAAAAAAAAAACAAAACAAACGAAAAGGAACCAAATCTATAACTAATAATAAAAATTATATAATATTGCGCAAGAAAATGCCTCACCAAAGTATTATGTACATAAAGAAAAACAGAAGGAACGTTCTGAAATTTAGTTTCACAAATCTGTCTACTTCACTATACCACGTCTTATTGCATGTCCGTTCCTATTTATCAACTTGTATGCCCTCTTTCTGATTAGGATAGGAACAAAAATGCTGATCTTTTGAAGGGGATATGCCGAATTTCTTACTTTCTGTCCAAAATTTTGGAAAACTGCTTTAAGTGAGAATATAGTAGTGGGTATATGGTTAAATATGTTTTTGTAGCCAAAAAACCTTAGAGAGAATGTTAAAAAACCCAGTTTTTAGTTCACCACCTAGCCAAGCTAAAATATCTTTGTCAACAAAAGAAAACTTCTACCAGAATTTCTTGTACCAAGAGTACCTACTGCTAGTTATCTTGTACAACTGATATTTCTGGCTTGCATATTGAATATATAAAAGAGTTCTCGTAGAAATAAGGTTGACCTTTATAAAAACCAATATTAGAACATAGCTACTTCGTCTTTTACTAAAAATTTTTTGTTTTTCTTTTGTTTGAAAATTTGTACAAGTGATCATCAGAAAGAGTTTTGTTTTTTTTTCTATTTATAAAAAATTAATTAAATTAAAGTTTATATACTATATATAGTTGTATATCATTCAAATCTTTGTTGAGCTTAGAATCCTGTATTTAAAATTTAATGATTTTGGCTTATTAGAATTGTCTTACTGAAATGAACATTTTGGTAGTTAAATTATCCAAAATGGACTTGTAAATCAAACTTATTCAATATTAAAAAATTTACTTAGTAATTTTAAAAAATGCTATTAAAATTACACAAAAGTTGAATAATCTTGGAATCCTGTAATTGGATTTTGATGATTTTGGGCTTGATAGAATCGTCTTATTTAATGAACATTTTGGTAGTTGAATCATTCAAAACAGACTAGTAGATCAGAAGTTATCTAATATTTAATATATATATATATTATTAAATTTTAACCAATCAAATGTTTAGAAAAATTATCAGATAGAGGGTAGAGGGTCAGCTACTTAGTGAAACTATAATTAGCTAATAAATGGCACCCTTTTTAGTACCAAATATATCATTTTAGCATATAGTATACCCTTTCAAAACTGATTCTATCAAAACTAGTAACCTTTTATAACTAATAAAAAGTTGATCTACTATATTGGTTCTATTATTCAAATTTGATAACTTGCTATTTCTGATACTAATACTCAAAATATTAGATATTTATAAGATATTAGGTTTGTAAAGTAAAATTAATTGATTTAATTAGCTCAAATCTGATTTTGTATAACTAAATATATATTTAAATATAATTTGACTAATTAGATTTAAATAAAATTATATGACTATAGATTATTAATACTATATCTTAAATTTGATAATCTCTCAAAGCTAATACAAAATCTTTCTACTATGCATACTGGTTTTAACAGAATAAACTGTATTATATTTTTCTTAAAATTTTTAGAAAAGATGCTTAATTTCTAAAATTTAGTTTTTATATTCTATTTTGTGCACTAAATATTTATATAGGACCCCGGACATCTCTCATATAGGTCATAACTGGATTTTGGCCAATTTTGACCTAATTTGCTAAAAACGACAAAATCTATTTATTTAAATAACTTTTGATCCAGTTATCAGAATTGAATGAACTTTTTTATTAGATGCGCCTCACTGAGAGCTTCATTTTAAAAAAAAGTTCATTCAAATTGGACTACTGGATGCCAAGATGATTGCCAAAAACTGATTTTTTGCTTTTCAAATTTTGGGAGTTTTTGCTGAAATGCGTAATGTATGACCTCTGTACTACATGTCTGGGGTCCTATTTATATCTAAAACTATCTATAATATAAAGATTTTTTACAGTAATTTATTTTTTATTACCTAAACATACTTTAAATAATAAAAATTGTATAAAAATCTATTTGATTATTAAAAAGTTTTATTAGTAGAAACTTTAATATAACCACAATAACTATCTATTTTGATTTTCTGAATAAGTTTACTTAAGTGACTTTAATCACTTTGCTTAGTAAAGTTTGGACTTTACTATATAGCAATTATAATTGATTAACTAAAAATTGTTTTATAAGTTACCCAATTTTTTGTATTCAAAATCAGCCAAAAAAAGTATTTTATTTTTCAGGAACATATGGCAATACAGCTTATTTATTTATTGTTATAAATTTTACTTTTTAAAGATTTGTTGATTATTTATTTATTTATTTTTTGGAAAATTGATCTTTATTTTGAAATACCTCCTATATGTATACTCAATTTTATTATTGTTTTGGTTTAAAAAATGGATGGCTAAGATCAAAACAAAAAAGTAGCTTGTTTTCAAACCAAATTTATACTAAAAATATGCAAATTAAACTTTTATATATAGAAGTTTAATATACAAATATGCAATTTAAAAATCTAATGTTTTTAATAATTTTTTAAAATGATATTCAAATTTAAACCTTATTTCATTTAATTTGTCTATGATAGTGACCAGTGTTATAATTTCAAAAATTTTTATTAGTGCAATTGCAAAAAAAAAAAATATATACCAAAAAACAATTTATATATGTATTATATATATAGAGAGACCCAATATATGCACAAATTTTATATACTGTACCTATTGTACCAATCCAATTTATATCACTAATAGTGATATATTCTCTGATCTGACCTATCTATGTATATTTCAAGGTTCTGTTTAAACTATGCTACTTTTCAAAATTATAAGATACAATATGTAATTTAAACCAAATTTAGTATACTGTATTTGTACGTAATAGCGGGCCAGAGCATTATTTTGAACCTTGGCCTGAATTAAGCTTAATTTAGACCAAAATTCGTAATTTCACTCCTGCATATTATTATACGCAAATACGGTATACATTTTTTAATTTACTTTTTTTTTTTTTTTTACTGTTTTATAACCGAGACCTTGCTCTTTTTCATTTATTAATTTTCATTATTATATGCAGAAGAGAATAACAATAATGTATTAAAATTATTCGAGAAAAAGAAACTTGGACTTCATGATGGCCTTCCACTATCAACAATCTTTATCCAAGGCCTAATTGTTAGCTGAGCTAAGTTTAACTTCTCAGACTTTTAAAATAAAAATTGTTAACATCAATAAACTTGTCCTGGCATAACCGGCCCAGGTCCCAATATGTTAAACAGAAAGCAGTCATATAGTCCGGACTGCTTAAGACAAAGCTTCTAGAATCTTCTTCCAGTGGTTTCTCCTTAAGTCTCGCACGTCTCGTGACGATTGTATCCAATACGGTAGGTGCCTTTCCTTTTTGGGAGCAGTAAACACTGCAGATCTTTTGGAGGGGGTACGCCAAATCACCCACTTTTTGAAAATTCTTCACAAACCAGCAATACCAAAAAAATTTACTTGTAGCCATAGTAAAGATAGTTGTTCTCCCCATATAGTCCAAAATCCATCTGAAAGCCGCCAAATAATTCTCAGGTTGTGGTGAGTGATAAACTCTAAGCTTGTCAGCAGATAGTCTATGAACTTTATCTCTAAACGACAAGTGCCGTCTTTTTGGATGAGTGACAAACTCTAAAGCTATTAGCAGATACTCAGTTAACTGTATCTCTAAATAACAGCTACCAGGATGCATGTTTTAGTTGGGTTTTCTACTGTTTCTTTAAGACTGTACTTCTGAAGTGTTAGCGTTTTTGTTGGTACAAGTAATCGGCGGATAGAGTTACGGAAGATCCTCCATTTTTTAATTTACTTTATAGTTATGTTTTACAATCATTCATTAAAGATTGAATGAATTGTACAAGAAGAAATTTTTTCAATTAAGTTTGACAAAACCAATTCATCTCTAATTAACTTCTTAATTAATTTCAAATTAATTTATAAAATTTTTTTTTAAACCTAATCCAAATTGGATAATATTCCTTTTAAAGTTATAAGTGTGCAAAAAAAGTTTACAAGCACAATTAGTATTATAAATAGTTAATATAAATTACTACAAATATAAAAGTAAATTGCCTCACAAAAGCAGATGTCTTTCCAATAATCATGTTTGCAAAAATTAATGTAGAAAGAATAAATGTAAAAGTAAAATTGCCTTAGTAATCACATTTGTATATGGCATTTATACAGCATACAACTGCTGGTAAAATCAATAAACAAAACAAACTACTGGTAATAAATAAATAAACAAAGCACGTTTTTTTTATTCTGTAATAAACGATATTTTTTTATTAAACAATATTTTTTTTATATTAACGATTTTATACGTTTTTTTTTTTTTTTTTTTT
>QKWP01000493.1:279955-294489 GCA_003550325.1 Gigaspora rosea | reverse complement strand
CTTTTTTTTGTAAATTAACAGTTACGACACCACTAATATTGTGTAATATTATATAAGTCTTATTTTGGTAAACTAATCTAGTAGGCCTGCTAATATAATTTATAATACAGGCCAACCCTAACCCTAATTTCATAATGCAGGCCAACCCTTACCCTAATTTTTTAAGGTCTTAATATAATGCAGGCCAAAGTTTTGCAATTTTGTGTAACCTTGTGCTATTTTCATGTTGCACTAATAAAAACTTACCTTTTTTTATAGATTAACAATATATAGGGATGCAGAATAAGAATTTCGCAATTTTTTGTGTAACTTTAGACCGTTTTAATGCTGCACCAATAAAAACTCATCTTTTTTTGTAGATTAACAACATATAGGGGTGCAAGATAAAATTTTTAAATATTTGTGTAACCTACATGGTGCAAATAGAAAAAGTTGATTAATAATCTAATATTACACAAAACCATAGTGCAAATAGCAAAAACCAAGTGCGAATAACAATACCCTATATATATTATATGGGAAAATGTTTTCCATGCACTCGCACGGTTGTGCACCCCACGTGCATCATATAAAAATAATGATTATCGTTGATAATCATTATTTTTTTTTATCTATTTGTTTTTTTTTGTCTTCGCTTACTAACCTTTTTTTTTATTGCTGTAGTTGGTGTTGTCGTTGGTGCCATCGTTAGTGCATTGTTGCTAGTTGGTATCGTTGCTGGTGTCGTAGTTTGTGTCGTCACTGGTATCATAGTTGGTGTTGTAGTTGGTGTCGTAATTGCATTGCCATTGGTGTTGTCGCTAGCTAGTGTCTTTAAAATAGCTTTACATGCTTCTCTTAATATTCTTGAGATGATATTGCGTGGTTTTTTGCCTTTCTTGTGGGTAGTTTTGTTTGTTTTTTTTGCCTTTTTGGCGTTCGTATGGGGTGGTCTTGTCATTTCTCTGGCGTTCGTATGGGGTGGTCCGGGTTGTTATTGGACTGGACTGGACTATTGGACTAAACTAGTCCAATTTTATCCAGTCCAGTTCATTAAAACTATATTGGACTGGACTATTATTGGACCAAAAATAAGTCATGTGATATTTGTATTTAACCAATCAAATTATACATAAAATATATTTAATTATATATAAAATTTATACTATTTATATGGCCAATTTAAAAAATTGCTAATAACTTTTGATCTACCAGTCCATTTTGGGTGATTTAACTACCAAAATGTTCAGCTCAATGAGACAATTCTAACAAGCCCAAAATCGCTAAAATCTAATTACAGGATTCCAAGATCAACTAAATTTTGTGAGATTTTAATAGTGTTTTTAGAATTACTATTTAAATATCTTTAACAGTGAATAACTCTTGAACCACTAGTCCGTCTTAAACGATTTAACCATCAAAATGTTCGTCTCAATGAGACGATTCTAACGAGCCCAAAATCATTGAAATCTAATCACAGGATCACAAGATCGTTAAAAATTAGTGTAGCGGCCTATCTAGGGTTTTTACAGTACTACAATATAAAAAACCCCGTAAGATTTGTAGATAAGCCATTATACTAATTTTTAACGATCTTGTGATCCTGTGATTAGATTTTAATGGTTTTGGGCTTGTTAGAATCGTCTCATTGAGACGAACATTTTGGTAGTTAAAGCATCCAGAACGGACTAATGGTTCAAGAGTTATTCACTATTAAAGATATTTACATAGTAATTCTAAAAATACTATTAAAATCTCACAAAATTTGATCGATCTCTGGTCCTGTAATTGGATTTTAGCGGTTTTGGGCTTGTTAGATCGTCTCATTGAGACGAACATTTTGGTAGCTAAATATCCAAAATAGACCAATATATCAAAGTTATTGGCAATTCCTTAAATTGGCCTATATGTTATATTGGACTGGACCAAATTGGACTCAATTGGACCAATAAATTTGGTCCAGTCCAAGTCCAATACTAAATTAAATACTGGACCAGTCCATTAACAACCCTGGGGGTGGTATTGTCATTTCTCTTGCGTTCGGAGGATGGTCTTGCTTGTTTTTTTGGTGTTCGAGAGGGTTGTCTCGCTTGTTTTATTAATACGATAAGTAATTTTTTTTTTTGTTTTTATTCGTGTTTGCTAAATTTTTTTTTTGGTTTGTAGGTTTTGCCTAGACATGAAATCACTCTTGGTAAGTTTTTTTTGGGGTTTTTTTTCTTATATATATGTATTAACCAGCTTCTCGTTTTGTATTGTAATACCGTTATTTGTATCTGCGTCGTTCGATTTCGATGGTGTAATCATTTTTTTTGGTGCCGTGTATTATCGTTTCTTGGCTGCTTCGGGTGTGCTATGTATCGTCGTTTCATGGTGTTGTGCATTGCCATTTAGCTGTTGCTTTGGTACTGTCATTTCTTGGTTGCTTCAGGGTTAGGGTTAGGGTTCGGGTTCGTGTTCGTGTTAAGCTGGATGTTCGTCCTTTGTGTATAATTTTTTTAATTTTATTTTTTTTCGTTTTTTTTTAAGGATGTTCAACACTTTGTGGGTATTTTTTTTAGTTGTAATACAATTATTTGTCGTTGTATTCTTTTTTTTTTTTTTTAATTCAAAAATCTTTAAAAATCTTAAAATTTTTTATAAAATTTCAATTGATGCTAATTGGCCGGTTACAAACGATTAATCACGTGTTCACGTGATCGGGTTAATTGGTCGATCATGGGGATGCAAGACCGTGCAAGTGCACGAAATTCTTAATATATTATATATAGGACCTGATAATTGCTCTACCCTCATCTACCTAAAAAATCAGGTGATAAATGGCGCTCCCCTAAGAGATAAGAATGAAAATAGTAAACAAATAAAACAAATAAGTGCAATAAATATGGCGGCTTATGCTGAAATTGGCTTATACTGAAATTCAGGGTCTCTATTTAAATCTATAATACCTACTAAAATCCACATATGCTCTTTTATTAATAACCCTAACCCTAAACCCTAACCAAACTATATAAAACAATACCCCTGAAAAAGCTTTCTAAAATTTTATAATTTCATAATAAAATAACTTAAAATTTCAGTATAAGCCAATTTTAGCATAAGCTGCCACAATAAATATTGATAAACAATTAGTGCAAAATGTCAATGTTCAAGAGATACCATATTTTCTCCAAAATAAGCTACCTTCGAAAATAAGCTACCCCCCTCTTTTGGTCAAAAAACTTCAAAACGTCTTTAATACAAAAATAAGCTACACACATGATTGAAAAAGTCGCTACATAGTAAAGTCTAAATTTTACTAAGTTAATCGATTAAAATCGATTAAGTAAACTTATTTAGCAGGTCAAAATACACTTACCATAAAATTTTCATAAATACTGGAGAACTTTTTATTAAGTGACTTTTGATATTTACGTTTGGCAAAAAAATTACAATTTTTTAAAAAAATATATTTGTCGAACGTAAAAATTAAAAGTTAAATAATAAAAAGTTCTCCGATCTTAATAAAAATTTCAGGGTAAGTGTATTTTGATCTTCCAAATATGGTTATTTAATCGATTTTAATCGATTTATATAGTAAAATTTAGACTTTACTATGTAGCAACGTTCTGCGATTAGTCAAAAATTGATTTTATCCGAAAATAAGCTACCCCGATTTTTTGTGTAACTTTTTGCCCAAAAAAAGGTAGCTTATTTTCGGGAAAATATGGTACAAAGTAGTGCAACTATGTATATTGAGTCATTTTCTGCTACTGTTCTTAGCAGGCTCAATCAAAAACTCTATATAAATTTTAAAATAAAATGGATAAGATCAAATATAAGCTTTATTCTGTAGTAATGAGAACTTTTCATTAATAACTCTTGTTATAAGAAAATGTTGTCAGTGTTATAACAAAAAGATTTTACCAAATAAGTTCTCAAGTGAAAATGACATGGATCCTGGTAAAGTAGCTCAAGAATTGCAAGGGCTTACAGAGATAAAAGAAATGTTAATCGCACAAGTTTTTCCGTAATGTAAGCAATATAGATATCATAGAAATGTAATAAACTTTCTGCAGGTTGTGCAAAAGTTTACTATACACCTTCTTTGAAGTCCATCATTGTTAGATGTGTTAATTATATGCTGCCCAATCTGTAAAATCAACATCATTTAGAGATTTCTGAGTTCGTAATGAGAAAGTTATACAAGCATTAATATGGTTAAGAGAAAATAACAAGTATTATTCTAAAATTACTATTGATGAAGAAGTTTTTTAGTTCTTATCTTTGAATAGTTATATTGATGAATAGCTCACAAATAATCATAATGAAGCTGAGGATGATAAAATTTCATACACTTTTGTTCTATTACTTTTACTAGTTCATAGAGAAGATATAGCTATTAATGAAACTCTTAAGTGTATACAAAATAAGAGAGACTCTTTATTATGGCCAAATATAAAAAACACACCTATTAATAAATTTAGAACACTAGGCTATATTACACATACTTTTCTAACTTTTTACCTTACAGAACATGCCAACATTTGATTAGAATGAATTAGAAATAACTATCCAGCTAAATATTTTAAATACCTGCTCCAATACAAAGATAGAAGATTTGTATAATATATATGCTAGTAATATTTTGCATTGAATTCTACAATGCAATAGTAGGCACTACAGGAAGGAAGGGTATAAAAGTTGTTTTTCACATTCCCTATAAAAATATTGAACAACTAATCAACAATAGAAGCATTGAATGGGTGACTTTATATAACTGGTATTACAAAGAAATTAATAAAGACCAAACAACTTACTTGAATCCCATATAGATAGAGAAGTCAAGTCTACTGATAATGATAATAATGTTCAAAGCGAACAACCTAATGATTATGAACAAAAAGAATTAAGATTAGATTGGATGTTATTAGGAGAGATAGATTTAAATACAATTATAAATAATTCTTGTAACCTTGGATCTCATAATATGAATCTTACTCATAATTGGATTAAAGATGCTAAGCAATGCTACTCTAATACAGATCTTGTGAATGTTGACACTTTTATACATCAAGTATCAAACGATAATTGTTAAATAGAAAATATAAATATAAATACGGATATTGTGGATTCTCAAACACTTAATAAAAATCAAATGAAAGTATTCAACTGAATCGAATCATATTATCAAAATGTGCTCACAGATAATTATGTTAAGCTACTAAAAATTATAATATTAGAAACAGCAGGAATGAGTAAATTATACTTTATAAAAATAATTTAATACATACTTCAACAAATAGCAGTACTTGTACCGTATATTCCCAAAAATAAGCTACTCCGAAAATAAGCTACCTCCCTCTTTTGGTCAAAAAACTCCAAAACATCTTTAACCTGAAAATAAGCTACCCCATGATTGACAAAAGTCGCTACATAGCAAAGTCTAAATTTTACTATGCAAATTGATAAAAATCGATTAAGTAAACTTATTCAGAAGACAAAAATACATATACTCCAAAATGTTCATATGAATCAGCGAAGTTTTTATTATTTGAGTTTTAATTATTACGTTCAGCGGAAAAATTAAAAATTTTTTAAAAAATATATATGACGAACGTAAAAATTAAAACTCAAATAATAAAAAGTTCTCCGATTCGCATAAAAATTTTAGAGTATATGCATTTTGGTCTCCTGAATAAGGTTACTTAATCGATTTTTATCGATTTGCATAGTAAAATTTAAACTTTACAATGTAGCGACTATTTACGATTGCTAAAAACCAGTTAAAACCTCTTTCACCCGAAAATAAGCTACCTCCGTTTTTTTACTTAAAATCGGCCAAAAAAAGGTAGCTTATTTTCGGGAATATACGGTACTTGCTTCAACAGGTGCTGCTATGTTCAATATTAATGGTAAATGATCTATTCGATGCTTTTAATCACAATAAATAATAGTAATAATAACTTGGATTTAAATGAAGAGAGATTAAAGCAGTTACAAAAAAGATTAGATGGTATAATCTACATAATTGTAGATAAAAAAAGTATGGTTGGACAATGCATGCTCGTTTTAGTTGACATGTGTCTATGCCAAGCTTTTCCTGAACACAAGAATAAGCTATTTGGTAGTAGGTCTGTTATTATAGTAGGCGATTTTGGTCAACTTCCACCAGTACTCGATCTTTCTATGTATCAGCATTAAATGAGATTTTTTATCAAATAATGGTCATGCGGTATACAAACAATTCAAAGAGATTTACAAACTTGGCATAGTTCAGCAACAATTCAGAGACTCAGAGGAACAAAAGAGTTTTAGAAATATTCTTTTATAACTTCGTGATAGTGAATCTACTATAAATGATTGGAAGTTGCTTACAATATGATTCGAAAAAAAATTATCAAGAACAAAGCATAAACAATTTTCAAAAACTATTTATATTTTATCTAAGTAGTCAGATGTAAATAATGTAAATATAGACAAACTTCAAACTCTAAATGTTCTAGTTGCTAAAATTAGTGCTGATTCTATACAGCACATGGCCTTGAAGCACAATTGTTGTTGGTACAAGGTGCACATATAATATTTACAGTGAATATTTGAACAGAATTTTGACTATTAACAGCTTACTGGGAACTGTTCATGACATCTTGTTTGAAGAGCAGGGACTCTCTTCTCTCTTTGTAGTGGTTTTCATAGCCTTCAATTGTTATAGAGGACCCACAATTACTAACTTAGAAGGCACAAAAGTTGTTCCAATTATACTAATTAGACATATCTGGAAGGGCAAAACAGAGAATACATGCTTATGTATACAGATTCTACTTTATTTTACATGGGCTATAACAGTTCACAAAAGTCAAAGACTCACGTTGCCAAAGGCTTTTATATCTTTTGGTAATAGAGAATTTAGTGCAGGCCTTTTTTTTTGTAGTAGTATTTTGTGTCCGTTCACTTAGTGATCTTCTTTTCGAGTCATTCAATTTTGACAAATTAGATTATATTAAAACTTATAGATGTTTGCAATAAAGGAAAACTAAAAAAAGATGACTACTTTCTTTTATACCTAAAATTTAGTAAAAAGAATAATGAATCAATAAATATAAGTAACAATTGTTAAAGTAAATATATAAGAAGTTTTTTTTTAAACAATAGAAACAAATAATTTTTTTTTTTTTACAACAATGAAATTCAATCTAATAATTTAATTATGGAAAGAATAAAGTAAACATCAAATAAAGTAAATGAAAATGTTAATCACTGATTTGTTTGCAAATATTTGTCATAACAATAAAATTAATCATGTGACATGTGTGCAAATAGACATGATTTCAAAATCATATTATTAATGCTAAAGCCTAGAGATGATGATCGATCATTCTGTGATCGATCATTTGGTTTGTTTGATCGTGACCGATCATAAAAATATTTTTTTGTGTACGATCGTTCGATAAGGGATCGAATATATTGAACATTATCGATTATATGTATTAAATAATATGCGAAAATGATAATCGATCTAAAAAAATCTGATCGATCATTAAATTTTAAAACACTTTGATATAGCCGATTTAAAAATAGAAAATCCTAAAATCTAAAATAGAATAGAGGTCATTGAAGATAAGCTAAATCTGACTTCACAGTAGCAGCTTATTTAGTATATGTAGAATAGTTGCTGTTATGGATATATTCTTCGCGTATTAAAGAGGTTGAGAATTCTAGATCTTATACTATTTAGATCGATAATTCAAGAAATTTTTTCGAGTTTAGTTCATGTATCATAGATAAATTGAATTCTTAACTTCTTACACTATACAAGTTATGGGGCTCAACCTTCGAAATAAGAGTAGAAGTGTTAAGCTCCAGACAGTTATCCATAACCTAAAAATTCGCTTCTCATAAATTGCTTGTCCCAAGATCATCGATACGTTAAATAGTAAAATCGAATTGGTAATTAATATAAGAAAAAACAAATAATTGATTAAATACCGATTACCTCATTTATCAAACAACTGTGATTTTGCATCATCGATCCTCGTGACATCACGTGACCATCGTTAAGAAAATTAACGTTCAAGCCCAATTATTAGAACCAAGAGATATAAATTAAGTGGATTAGTATCATTCAAATAGTAAACCAAAGAATACCACAACCCGGTGATAAAGCCTATACTTACCCTTGAGCCTAGTGACCTCATTTAGAGCTCTATTCGATCCTAGATATTTGGACCAAGAGTGGTAGAGTTAGTTTTAGTTAGTATTAATCGCGTACAGTAGTTATATTAGACGTAGGGTACATATTTTCCCACTTACAACGTACCTAACACTTTTCTAATTTAAATTACCATGTGTCTATAAAACATGATTAAGACTTAATTCTTCAACATAGTGTTATATTAGAACCTCTATAAAAAAAAAATTAAGCAATGCGAAGTAACTAAATGATCGATCATATAATCGATCATAAAATTGATCAAATGATTGATAGATTTGGATCGATTACTAATTTTAATCGATCATAATTTGATCAATCAAACATTCGAACATTTTATAGATAATCGATCATATGATCGATCAAGAAAACCTTCACCGATTAACATCTCTACTAAAGCTTTAAAAAGAAAATAAAGTGAATCAAAAAAGTAAATGTTAGTGCATTAATAATGGAACTTAAGTATCACTATGACTAAACATAAAAGTCCTCCACTATGCTCTAGACAATAAACAATATTTTAACCTTATAGCCTCTAATACTAAGGCCCTAATACTAAATTTTTATCTCATGCACTTAATTTATTTACAAAATTAGATTTTATATTACTTGTACAAATAATGTACTATCAGTAAAACATAGTATTGATAAATTATATTGTCATCAAAATAAGCTTGTTAGTAATTCAATTTTTTAGTTAAATGTACTATCAGTAGATTAATTGTTAACAAAATAAGCTTGCTGGTTAAGTTAGCTTGTCTGTAAGTTGAGTATCAGTGAACTGGTCATCCATAAGACAAGTCTATCGGTAAATTGATTGCCAGTATGTGAAGTGTTAGTGTTAGAGATATGCCTTATACATTATGCATGCTGCATTATGCAATGCATAATGCTGCATAATGTAATACAAGTCTTGTAAAATTTAAAAATGCACATAGAGATTAGTATATAATTTTGATTCAATTAAAATTATATAATTGCTTTTATTTTAAAAATATTTTTTTTAAGTTAGAACTTATAAATTATATATATTCCTTTTCAATTTACTGCAATAGTTTTTAGCAAACAAATTTCTTAACCAAACTTCTACTACTATATATTGTAGTCTTCTTATTTTGCTATTTAATATTTAATAACTAGTCTAATTTAATATATACAGTAAGTTACTGTATTAGTAATACAACCTAACTTAACTACTTTTGAACTTTCTAATCACTTGTCCTTGCTGATTTTAGCAATTTAAAAGTGTGCTAATTAGTTATATACTATATGTATTAGAGTTATTCTTAATAAAAAAAACCAATAAAGTAATTATATTATATAAAGATACAGAATTGCATAATGCATCATACTGCATAATGTCACATTATGCAATGCAAAGACAAAAAACCTGCATTCGCACATCACTAGTCAGTGTGTTGATTGTTAGTGAAGCAAGTCATACCACTATATAATCTATTACTATAGTAGAACCAAAAAATTATTAATCAAATAATAGTTGTGTTAAACAAGTTTTTAATGCAATAAGTGAATATCCAAATAAATATCAATTTACCCAGGTATCTAGTTAATAAATAATCAATAATTTGAATATATAAAGATAGAAATAAGAAAAATAAGTTCAAAAAAGTTCTAATATGTGCCATATTAGTAATTGTAGCAAATTATAATTAAATCAGATTAAAATAATAAATACTTGTTTAATATAAACTTTACTCTCTAACTTTAATCTCTATTCTTAAAAAATGTGCACAACCCATTTTATATGATATATATACTTGTTTAATATAAACTCTACTCTTTAATCTTAATCTCTATTTTTAAAAAATGTGCACAACCCATTTTTATTATTTGGTAGCTTGCTATTTTTTTATACTATATATATTTTATTTTAATCTGGATTTTATTTTAATCTGCCACCAAATGACAGATTAAAATAAAATCTGGATTAAATGAAAAATTAGATTAAAATAAAAAAACTTAATATTTCTGGATTTAGCTTTTTTTAGTAAAACAAGTAACCAGATATCTGGATCTAAGCACTAAGCTCTGGATTGCAGATCAACAATAGTGTTTTAAGCTGATTAAATTTTTATAGCTAGACTAAGCTGTTAAATTTTAATAGCTTAGTGGCTTAGCTGATAATATAGTGCTGATTCAAAAATATGTATCTGTAGTATATTAAAAATTCTCTATATACTTAAAAATACAATTTTAATTTATTGGATCTGAACCAAAATTATAAGGTCAAAAGAGCACTTTAGCCTGGAATTTCTTTAATATAAAGTACTCAATAAAGATAAATTAATAGTTTGCCAACTAATGAAGTTATTAACTGACTAATTAGCTAATTTGTTTAGCTTAGCTATCTTCTGTATTACATAAATCAAAATTAATTTAAATAATTATGAGAACTAAGATAGAAATTAATCCATTGTGAATAAAACTAAAAATTAATACATGTTTCTAAATAAGATAAGTCAAGAACATTCAGGAACCTTGTTTAATTAAAAAATCCTATAATTTTAGTTACACAATATAAATTTAGAAATTGCCATTATTAGCTATTATTAGCTAGCTAGACAAACTATCAGTTAGCTAAGTAGCTAAGCTGCCATCTAAGCAGCTAGCTAATCAGCTTGAACACTAGTCAACGAATAGCATTCCATTAGCAGGTATCTGGATCATCTAATAAAATCAGATCAGATATCTAGATCATCTGATCATAATCGGTATCTGGGTCACCTGATCATGATCAGTATCTGGGTTACAATTGGATGATCTGGTTTAATTAGATAATAGTTTCAGTTTCGGATAGCTAGTTGTTTACTAGTTTTTATAAATGCGTATTATGTAATAAAAATCATTCACAATACTAGCTTGCAGTTATATATTTCATAAAATTTGCATTGATAAAGAAATTTTACTTATCAAAGAAAACATATGTTCTGTTAAAAGTGCAGAAAAAGTATAAAATTCTTCACCAATTTTTTAGACGAAATTTAGAATCAAGTACAGAACCAATTGTTAGAAGAATGAAAACACATAATATTCAAAGTTCTCAAGAAATAACAGAAGTTCCCAAAGAATGCCAGATGATAGAGAAGGTGGAGATAAACTATTTAAAAGACTACAAAAGACCATTCATAGATACTTCAAAAAATAAATCATCTGACAAGAAAGCAAAAAAGCTAGTTAAAGATGAAGATTCTCAGATGTTAAAAAAGCTTATTAAGGAGTTGACTAGTGAAACTTCACAAATAACTTAGAGGAGAGTGATAATAATTTCGAAAATTTGGTTTATTTATATAAATACATAAAGTAGTTGTAAATCAAGATGTATTAAAATCATATTACAACTTCGGAAAACTGTTATAAATATCACTATAAAAAATCGTTAAATTTATACCAAGCCCAAATGGATATTAACAATGAACTTAGAGATCAATTACCTGGTACTACAGATAATACTCATAATAAAAGAAAGAACAGGCCCAAAAAATTTATTTTTTATTTAGTAGTATAGATATTGAAAAAATTGTAAAAGATGAAATTATGAAACTGCGCCATAATTATGTGACCCTGTCCTTCGGAACAATATTACGTGACATATACAGTTGTTGCAGATCATAATTTAAAATGAAATCTACATTTTCTACCTTCTAAAACCCACTAATACTTGTTTATTATAATTTTCTTTAAAACTAACCCTAACCCTAAAAAATGCACTCCAAAAAATTTAGTTTTCGAGATTTTATACTATAATTTCATTTTAATCTGGATTTCATATAATCTGCCACAGTTATTAGTGAATTATGTATCGCTATCGCTATTACTGTAAAAAGTTTCTGAGTGTAATTGCTTGCATAATGTAGGTGTTCGATCGACCTGATAACAGAATAAGAAATTTCATATCCATGATTTAATCGTTCGACAATCAGATGTCACCAAACCAAATGTATACATTTTGTTTAATCATGGGCCCTGCTTGCAGATTCAATTTTTCAAATTTCTTACTTACCGAAAATTTACATTGAGTGTTAAACTCAAAAATTTTATTCTAAACTCTCCTGACTCAGAAACACTTATTATAAATGACTATTCAGAAGGATGCACGTTGGAAATCCAGGCTTTCTTATTTCAGAATAACGAAACATGGAGCCTGTTAAATTTTTTACAGTGGAGCATAGTGTATGTGAAAGATTTTGAAAAAAAGGAAGAAGAACACAGGACATATCCCTTACTTTGTAGAAGTTCGCAGGCAAATTTGCCTGTATAATTACTATAAATATACCTCTAATCTAGTTTTTTAATTATTTAAGATATTTAAATAAAATTTGGTATTATAATATTTAAGAACAAGGATTATATTTTTGAATTATTTAAACTTATATTATAAGACAAAAAGTTTATGTTGCTTATAAGCTGAAAATATTAAATTTTAAAGAAATTTTTTAACCAAAAAAATATTTTACAATATCTTGGCAAATTCTTTAAATATTGGTTTTAAAAATATAGTTTCATATACAACTTTGTAGTTTATATAAAGGATGACAACATTCATTATTTGACTTTAAATGATTTACTTGTAAAAATTAGGACTTGTATTAGAAGTGAAAATTTTTTTATAGACAGGACATATAAAATTTGAGAAAATCTAAAGAAAAAATTCTATAGTAAAAGTTCCAAAACAAAAATTTTAAACTTTTATTACACCAAAGTTTTTTAATAATTTTAAAAAAATTTTATAATAAAGTTGATAAAACAGAGCTAATATTATATTTTTTACTTAGAAAGTATATAGCTAAAATTAATATTTAAGGTTTTATTTAAAAAATTTAAAATTTTAAAATTTTCGCAGGCAAATATGCCTGCATAACAAATTAAGGGATAAGATTTGTTTAGAACAACTTACTCAAAGTCCTCATTTATTAAAGTCTAAGGATAGTAAATCTGTCCAACAGTTGGCATCACTGTGTTTGACATCACTTGAGGTTAAGTTTTTATATTTACTGTTTTATTGTATGTGTTGTTTGTTTTAGGTCCATAGTACAGGCTAGGTTGCGTCTAAATATTTCTTAGTTGAGTCTAAGAAAGTGCCTTGCTATAGTTCTGTTACTAATTGCTTAAAGTGCTATGTCGAGTTTGAATTCCTGATCGTTAAGTCGAAAGTCCCAGAGTTGCGTCCCATTGGGTATTTCGGGTGCACTTTACTTTTGGTTGAGTCCAAAAGTATTATAGCAACAATTTTTTTTCTTTATACATATTAGAAAGAAAAGAATCTACCCGCAGTAGGATCCTTTTGGAGAAACAAAGCCAACGTTATGAAAACGCTAAAAAGAGCATCGACTCTGTATTCCCAAAATCTAATTAACCAAATGTTGGACTTACACCACAATTTCAGCGAAGCTCTATCTAATATTACGTGAGAAACTATAGAACCAGGTAATATAATCAAACCCGTTATATATAATATGTTTAATTACATAGCAACCTTGCTTTATAATTCATAATAATAGCTTTAAAACAGAAGTCATCTCCAATCCATCCAAAAAAAAGAACGTAAAAAGTTGTAATTAATCCGAGGAACCAAACAAAATATAATAGTGATATAAATGATGCTATATTAGAAGATTGGAATAAAGAAAAGCCTAAGGAATTTGATGCATATACAGTTACTGCACCCATGATTGGACTTTTTTATAAAGAACAGTCATATTCGTCATCTTATGAAATGTCATTCCAAAAAATTGCCGAGGAAAGAAAATGGCACTTGTCTTCAGGAAGAAACGTGGAAGATGTTCTCTATGCGTACGCGTCGAAATTGGAATATGAGCAACTAGCACATTCTTTTATTATAGACACATCAGATAATAATATCAAAAATTTATTTACGAAAACCAAATGGGAGGAAGTTATAGGCACTAATAAGAAAACTGCACCAGCTATTGGCAAGGCTCTTGTGGGGCATTTGCTGAGTTTCCCTCTCAGAAATGCGAACACATATTATGAAACCCTGGTTAAACACAACTATACTTGTTGGCAAAACTAAAAATCTTCAAAATCCCACCCAAACCCAAATCCCAATTGGATAAACCCAAATCCCAAACTAAAAAAATCCCAATCCCAATTTCCAAATCCCAAACCTATCCCAAATCCCAAACCTATCCCAAATCCCAAACCTGTTCCAAATTCCAAATCCCAAATCCCAATCCCAAATCCCAAATCCCAATCCCAAATCCCAATCCCAAATCCCAATTTTAAAATCCCAAATTTAAAATTTAAAATTTAAAATTCTAATTTAAATTCTAATTACAAACTATATTATTAAATATATATTTATTTTATATAAACAAAATTTTTA
>QKWP01000493.1:205383-278631 GCA_003550325.1 Gigaspora rosea | reverse complement strand
TGACAAGCGGATTATCAATTAAATACATATTTATTTTGAGTGGCATAGGCTATAATATAGCCTATGTCACTCAAAATAAATATATATTTAATATTAAAAATTTTGTTTATATAAAATAAATATATATTTAATAATATAGTTTGTAATTAGAATTTAAATTAGAATTTTAAATTTTAAATTTTAAAATTGGGATTTTAAAATTGGAATTTTTGGGATTGGGATTTGGGATTTGGGATTGGGATTTGGGATAGGTTTGGGATTTGGGATTTGGAATTGGGATTTGTTCAGTTTTGCCACATGGGATTTTTAAATATAGGTGGACAAACCTATTTGTCCGGGTTTGTCCATAGCTCAATCTCAAATCCCATAGGTTTTGCTAACAGGTATAAACACAACACATAATAGAGAACATTTTGACTTTCAATATATACATCAAGTTTTTTCTCATCTGCTGGATAAATATGAGTTACCGAAGAATCAATTGATGCAACCACATGCAAAGGGGTGGTATGCAATCAATGTTTGGAGCATATTGATTGATAAAGCATTCTTAAATATTCCTAATATAGAACTTGTTCGTGGTGAGACGTGTAGCGTTGCATCAAGCAACTGAAAGAATGATGACGAGATGTACAGGATAAAGGGCCAGAGAAAGGTACTTGGACATCGTATTGATAGTATTTTTTTCAAAATACAGAGGCCCACATGATAGGAAATATTTAGGTGACTCTTCGAAGCTCACGAAACTCCTGAAAGATATATTCCATCAACAATCAAATATTGTTGACCATGATGAAACGGTAGTTAAAAAAATATAGATAGTTGGTATTTTACATTCATGCTTTCAGTTGCAACAGTTCCTGATGGATTTCGGAGGTGGTTCATGTTTGCGCCTTAGAAAAGAAACAACTAGAAATATTCCTCTACATCTTGGTAACGTAATGGAGCTTATCAGTACAGTTATATCTATTCTTCAAGCAAAACTCCGAATTCAACGTTGTATTGAAGTGTTAAAAAACGAACCTGTGGATAAATTATTCTTATATGTAATTACCCAACCTTCTTCGCGTCCTTCTACTCCATCTAGAACTGTACATCTTGCCTGACTAGTAATTTTACTGAAAAGAAAAAAAAGACCAACAGATAGAAACCACATGATAAGTGTGATATCCTAGACTAAAATAATATTATCCCTTAGATTGTAACACAGGCAAATTTGCCTGCGTATTTTAAAATTTTTAATAAAATTTTAAATATTGATTTTAGCCATATCTTTTCTAAGTAAAAAATATTCTTTAAGTTTTGTTTTAGTAACTTTGTTATAAAATTTTTTTAAAATCATTAGAAAACTTTAATATAATAAATGTTTAAAGTTCTTGTATTGGCATTTTTACTTTTAAAATTTTTCTTTAGATTTTTTCAAATTTTATATGTTCCCATCTATAAAAAAAATCTTTACTTCTAATACAAGTCTTAATTTTTACAAGTAAATCATTAAAGTTGCAATAATGAAAGTTGTCATCCTTTATATAAACTACAATATTGTCTTAAAAACTATAGTTCTAAAACTAAAACTAAATAAGATCGCAGAAAAATTGTAATAAAATTTTTTAAAAAAATTTTTTCTTAAAATTATCTATTTTCAGCTTATATGTAACTATAATTTATTTTCTTATAATTATAAAAACTAATTTTGCAAAAAAGTAATCCTTATTTTCAAATATAATTGTACAAAGTTTTATTTAATTATTTTAGTATTTTAAAAAAGTAAATCAGAGCTAAAAAAGTGCAAAAACGCAGGCAAATTTGCCTGTATTCTACTACAATCTAAGGGATATGAATATATTATATATATAATATGCTAATTTTTAAAAAACACTCCTACTTGCTATAATTTCACACATGAATCAGAAAATGATTTTTCATAATTTTTTCTTTGGCGCATTACAAATCGTAATTCTCATAATTAATTATTATTGTTTTCTGACCCGAATTAGTGAAGTCATTGTGTATTCCAGTCACATGTTTTTAGTATGTATAATGCATTTTCACGGTATAGTCGCACTAAATAAAGCAGATAATATCATAATTTCATTCATATAATAAGGAAATTATTAGAAAAAATTTTAAGTGATTCCCAATTTATATATTTATTTAATCTTGTTCATGTTGTTTGCATGTAATAGAAAAATATTATGTCTGAGAGCACGGCAGATTTATACTATTAAAATACTTTATTTTTTTATCGTTAGTGTATAAAAATAACGTAATACAATATTTTGTTATTTTTTATCAATGTCAGTAAGGCGGACTGGTTCCATGGGCCACGAAGTCATGTGATAATGTAACTTAATAAATACTACAGTTTATTTTTTTGAATATCAAATATGTGAATTACCATAGAATTTTTTGTACACATAATATGTTTACTGGTATTTATTTAAAGTCATCTGTATCCAGATAACTCTTTATCCGAAAGGTTAACCGGTTTTATATCCTATTCAAATAAAAGGATAACGGTTATATCCGGATAAGATATTTATATTATAATGCATCAATTAAATAAAGTAACTCTATATTGAAAAAATGCATGAAGATTGTACTTTGTACATTCTATTCTAATGTATTCGTCAGGTGTCATTAGTGGCCAGAGCGTATTTTGAAAATAAATAAGAGTTTAAAAAATTTAATTGGAAAATGAAATGGGAGTGCTTAGTGACTCCCATTTGAGGAAATAAGTATAAATTTTTTTAATATGCAACCTATTTAATTGATGATCCGGATAAAATCTGCAGAATTACTATATTGGGACAATAGTAAATTTTGGGATAAGTACAATATAAACATTTATTATATGCTGAAATCTTACAACTACCACTATGGTAAGTAATTTTTTTATTAAGCTAACAGCTCCAGTCAATTAATTGAAAGTTGTAGAGCTCACTGAGACGCATCTAATGGTAGTTAGATCATTCAAATTGGCCTAGCATACGCTGAGATATCACTAAAAATGATCAGATGACTATATAAATTCCATGTAAACAAGGTGGTTGTAAGATTTCAGCATATAATAAAAACATAGTAAATCCAGTGTAAATCCCCCCAAATTCAAATATAAAAATTCTGCAGATCTTATCTGGATCAGCAATTAATAATAATAAAACAATCTTAGAAGCAGTATCGATTGACAATAAAATAATTTATAATAATGAAGATCATATAAATAAGTGTATTCGAATTTTAATTAAAAAATTAGCGTAGCTCGCGTTGCTTATGCAACGCGTTTAGTTAGTATAAATTTTTTTTGTTATTGATTAAATTTTATAGAAAATAATTGAGTTTAAGTATAAGTCAGAGTGTTGTAGAAAAATATTTATATTTTAACTTGATTTTAGTATATATATGTTGTGCCCCAGATGTCAATCTTCCCAGATAACAATCGGGCCAAATTAAATTTAGGGTTAGGGTAAAATTAAAGTAAAGTTAGAGATCAGTTTAGGCCAATTTTTATTTTTGGCTGTAAAATTGACATTTGGGCCGTCCCAATTGACAATTGGGACAAATTTAGATTTGGGGTACAACAATTTTTAAAATAAGTAGTGCAACATTGTAAATTTTTTTTTTACATAAAAGAAAATTTATAAAGAGAATAATACAAATTATAATAGAAAAAAATGAATAAATATTATTTATACTAGAGGTTACCAATATCCACCTTATACAATATCGGTCAAATCACTAATACTAGGGGCCATCTTATATATTATCGGTCACATTATACTAATAATCACGGAGTTTATTTTTGACAGATAAATATGAAGTTTAATCATAACATGATTGAACTTTTTTGCTTTCGTTTTCTTTCTTTGTGTAGCAAAGGGGGCTTCCAGGAATTACGTGATTTTTTAGTGGGTGGGTGGGGTCCCGAAAATATCAGGTTATAATTATAATTCTGGTCAAATTTTTATAATTCTGGCCAAAAGTATAAAATTTTAAAATTATTAATAACTATTGTTCTACTGAACCAATTTAGATGATTTAACTACCAAAATGTTCATCTCACTGAGACGATTCTAACAAGCTCAAAATTGTTAAAATCTAATCACAGAGTTCCAAAATCGTTCTTTTTGTAGAATTTTAATATTGAATAACTTTTGATCCACCAGCCCATTTTGGATGATTTAACTACCAAAATGTTCGTCTTAATGAGACAATTATAACAAGCCCAAAATCGCTAAATTCCAATTACAGGATTCCAAGATCAATAAAGATTTGTATTGTTAAACAAACAAAAATTTTATTGATCTTGGAATCCTGTGATTAGAATTTAGCGATTTTGGGCATGTTAAAATCGTCTCACTGAGACGAACATTTTGGCAGTTAAATCATCCAAAACGGGCCAGTGGATCAAAAGTTATTCAATATTAAAGAAATTTACTTAGTGACTCTAAAAAATCACTATTAATAAGATTACAAAAAAGTTGAACGATCTTGGGACCCTGTGATTAGATTTTAATGATTTTGAGCTTGTTAGAATCGTCTCACTAAGACGAACATTTTAGTAGTTAAATCATCCAAAACTGGCCAGTGGATCAAAAGTTATTCAATATTAAAGAAATTTACTTACTAATTCTAAAAAATCACTATTAAAATTACACTAAAGTTGAATGATTCCCTATAAAAAGTATAATAGTCAATATGTTCCGATAATATTCGGAATTTTTTATTCCTAAAATTTTCAAATAATTATGCGACTTTTTTTCAAGTTTATATTCAGAAAAATTTTGGGTTTTTTAAAAAATAACCAGGTAATAACCATATCTGATTCCAGTAAATGAGCATTTTCTAGGATGATTACTAACAATAACATTCTGAAATACCCCGAATATGTACTTTTAAAAATGTGCAAGATTTGGATAAATTTACATTTAAGACCTGTCGAAATATGGGTCATTTCATGATTATTTAGCGATATAAATCAGGAGTATAGTTCACAAATAACTAGGTTACATAAAGATTGTTTCAATAATTTGTAATTATTTATACCATCATATTAGGGAAGTAATTGGATTATTTTGTATATGTAAACTTTCATAAATAAGAAAATACTTTATTTGGAGATAACTTTATTCAGAATAAGTATAGAAATTTGCATACATATAGTATATTAAATAAAGCAACTTGCAAGGCATGGTCTAGCGTTTTACCCATTTTGATTCTTATTTGCGATTTTTTGCTTTTACTCGTTTATTGGATCCTTTTTCAGTATTCAATTTAGTTCTTTTTCTTCCTACATATTAAATGAAAACGATGCTATTAATTGAATACTTTATATTAAAATATAAAGAAAGAAATACTGCATAAATACCTGTATTGTTTCCATTCTGCATTATTGGAGACAATGGTTGATTAAGTAATTTAGTGTTTATATTGTCTCCAACTTCACTTTTATTGGAACTTGTTGATAATTGAGTTGAAGACCTTGAAGATTTCATTGCACGAGGAGTAACTGTAGATAATTCAGATGCACTATTATTGACCTCAATTGCATTGGTGCTTTTTGCTACTAATCGAGCTGAAATTCTTGAAGATCCCGAAGGTTTTTTTATATAAGATATAGTGGGAGATAATTCAGATGCACCATTATTATCATTAATGTCAGAACTATCAACATTGATCATATTGGAACCTTTTGATGGTAATCGGACTGGAATTCTTGAAGGTCTTGAAAGCTGCATTACGCGAGAGCTAATGGTAGATAATTCAGATGCATTACTATCATCATTGATCTCGGTACTATTGACCTCAATCATATTAGAACTTGTTGCTGATAACTTGACTGGAATTTTTGAAGATTTTGATCTCTTTGCATGAGAAGTAACGGTAGACAATTCCGAAGTATCAATATTAGTAGAAGTAATACTATCATATCTTGAAAAAAAATCAGTTTCATTAGATTCATTAGATGCGATTGATCGATCATCAATTTCATCATTAATTTCAGTTATATCAGAGCTTGTCATCAATGATTGAGTTGAAGTTTTTTTCTTAAATCTTGAAGTGGGAGGGATAACCATTTTACGTTTAGGAGGAGGTGCGATGCCTTTGGCATGAGCTTCTTTTATTTTGTTTTTACGTTCAGTTTCCACTAAAAATTAATCTAATATTAATATTATATTATTAAAAAAATACGTATGATATATATACAGTTTTACCCCAATTTCCAATGATATTTTCAGAAATTTTCTGCAAAACAAAGTCTCCAACTGAAATAGGAAAAGTCAGAAAATCATGTTTGAACTATATAATTAAATATATTAATTTTAATAATATAATACGTAAAAAAAAGAATTTTGCAGAAATATGCAAGTACTGTACTTCAGTAATAATTTTTCGAATTTTGCCTGGGGATTGCTCCGATGCATATTTGCCTTTTTGGCAACTTGCTGCTAACCTGTCACGCAGGTTTCTCTGTATATACATTAAAATAATAATGATCTACTATCACAATATAATAATAAAAATAAAAAAGGAGTATATATAATAAATACTTGCCCAATAAGTCCAATAAGTATCATGAGACACATGCAAAAAATATTTCCAGTCTTCTTCTGGTTTTTTAGTTCTCCTCCATTGGTTCCACTCTTCCTTTGTTATAGGATTTTGTGCAGAACCACGTGGAAACTAAAATAATTAAATTTGGTTATATTTTAATAAAATTTTAAGTATAACAAACAAAGTACTTACTGATATATTGACAACACCCGCGATAGCATTTGATAATGCTGGAAGGGGTTGTACTGGTTCAGAGGAAGTTGGTGCCGTAGTTGGGTGGGAGTTTTGAGAGACTGCTGCAAGCGTTTGTTGTAAAAGGGCAGGATTTGATAACAATTGAAGAAATAAAGCAATGTTTTGGCTTGATTCCATAGTCGCATTGTTATTATTGTCTTTATTATTAGAACGATTATTCATGTTTTTTGTATTCTTAAAGCTAAGCAATTTTACAATAAAAAAAATGCAATAGATTTAAAGTTTATCTGTATGAGAAAGAGATTTATTTATTTGTTTATTTTAATTAATAATATTTATACTTGGTGATTAAAGAGGTGATTACATAATTTATAGTTACATATATGCTGTTTTATTAACATTATATTAGTTGCTTGTTTTACAATAGTTTAAATAATGGGAAAACAAGTTTTATGCGCTTGTACATTTTGTCGAAGTGTGTCTAATAATGTTGGAAAATATGTAAGCATCTCTACTTATACAAGACATCGGCGACAAGAAAAAGAACTTCAGGATACATCTACTTCTACTTCATTAATTAACGTAAAAAATTTAAGCTTAGATAATAATAATAGACAAAATCAGAATGAACTTGAAATAAAAATTCGCAATTTTATTTCTTTACCTTCTATATTAATAAACACTTTCTCTGAAGTCTCTAATTTGTCAAAAAGTGCACTTGAATATAATCATCAAGGTATAAAAAATCAATTGAATTAAATTATTTTGATAAGTAAATTAATAAGAATTCTTATTTTTTTTAGATTCTGAACTAGAAAAGCCAGGATCTGGACTAAAAAAAAAATATTGATAGTGAATTAGAAGGACATAGTAATAGTAAACTAGAGGAATGTAGTAATGATGAACTAGAAGAATATAGTAATAGTGAACTAGACAGAAATAGTAATAGTGAACTAGACAGAAATAGTAATAGTGAATCAGAAGGATATAGTAATAGTGAAATGGAAGAAAGTAACAATGATGAAATAGAAAGAAGTGGCAATAATGAACTGGAAGAAACTGATGACAATGAACTAGATGACAATGGATTTGACAATGAATTAGAAGGATATGGCAATGATGACTTAGAAAATGATGAACTAGAAGGTGATAACGATGGTGAACCTATTTCTGTAGATATTGGTAAGTAAAGCAAATAATTACCAACTTGAATTAATGAAAAATTTTAACTTTATTGAAGTAAATTTTATTTATTCTTTTAATTAGATCTATCAGAAAATTTAATTCAAAGACTTCGCCTTCTATATATTAAAAATAAATATTCTTTACCTAATCAAGCATTTAACGAAATTATGAAGATATTTAATATTTCAAAGGTATCATTATATAACTTCAGAAAACTTTTAAAAATTTAATTCCATTTGAGCCAAAGCTCGTGGATATGTGTTGGAATTCTTGTTGCTTATTTAACAAAGACAACATTAATAATGAAGTGTGTTCTAATTGTGGAGAACCACGATACATACCTGGACAAACACCAAAAAAAGCTCGAAAGTTAGCTGCTTATTTTTCCATAATCAATAGTTTAAGAATGCAATACAAAGATCCCTTATGCGCATCAATTCTTTGCTATCGCCATGAATATACCTCAAAAGAGGAATATTTATCCGAAAACTTTAAAATTGGTGATGTCTTTGATGGAAACCGTTATAAGACTTTGGTTGAATCAGGTCTATTTTTAGACTCTCGAGATATTGCTCTAATTGCGTCCACAGATGGATATCAGCTGTTTAAAAAAAAACAAAATGACTGCTGGGTTATCTTAATTCTAAATGCAAATTTACCTCTATCGCTAAGAGTAAAAAAAGAGAATTTAATGATAGCTGCAATTATTCCAGGCCCCAAATCACCCAAGAACTTTAATAGTTTTTTACAACCATTGATAGAAGAACTAAAATGTCTTGAAGGTAATTTATTATATGAATGATGCCAAGGAAAACCAGACTTTAACTATATATATTTTGTATGATTAAAGTCTGTTTTTTTCTTTGGCATCATCTATATTTTAATTTGCTAAAATAAAATAAATTAATGCAAAAATTTTAAAATCAACTAATATAAAAATTTTATAGCAGGTATATCATGTTATGATGGATTATCACAAGAAACATTTACCCTGCATGGACATATATTATCATAGTCAGGAGATATTCCAGCACTATCAAAAATTATGTGTGTTTCTGGCCATAATGCCTATTATGGATGTCGCTTTTGCTACTCGCATGGAGTATATTCTGAAACAGCTCGGCATATATATTTTCCACTTTCACTACCAAAAGGATATAGTGGTACAACTTATAACCCAAATAATTTACCAATGTGCTCTCATATCAACTATCTTCAAGATATAAAAATGCTAGAAAGCAAGCATGGAGCTGAACGACTATAATAGAACGTGATACTGGTATAATTGGACATAGTATTTTGTTTGAATTGCATTCAATTAATTTTTCAGCATCATTTCCAGTTGACATAATGCATGTGCTTTTTGAAAATACTGCGCAACATATGTTTCGTCACTTCAATGGTAAATTTTTTAATACTGTAATGAGAAACTTAATAATACCGAATATAAAATTTCAGCTGATAATTGGAATAAAATTGGAAAGATAATGGAACTTAACTGCAAAATGATGCCAATGGAATTCGGAAGACCTCCGACTAATATTAAAAAATATTATACTACTCTAAAAGCAGAAGATTGGTATAATTGGACTGTTCTATATTCGCTTCCACTCTTTCAGGAACATCTTTCAAAAAGGTATCAATTTTAATTGTATAATAATAATAATAATAATAATTATTATTATTATTATAATTACTATTATTATTTTAATTTTATTATTATTATTATTATTTTAACTTATTATTATTATTCTAATTTTTATTTTAATTTACAGACATATAAATGGCTGGGCAAAGTTTGTTAAAGCAACTCAACTATGTCTTGAACCAGTAATTTCTAAAGAAGAGCTTGATGAAATAAAAACGCTCTTTATAAGTTTTATTAATTATTATGAATGGTAAGTTGCTTTTAAAAATAATATGGAATAATATTTTATTCGATTAAAATTAGAACTATTTAGTTTATTACAGTATTAGAATTTATTCAAACTAACATAATTTGAGTATCGCTTAAGGAAATTTTATAATCAGTTACTTTTTTCAAACTACTAGTATCTATATAAAGTTAATTTCATTTATTTAGTTAGCTACAATAATATATACTATCTACTGCTAGGTAAACTTTATGTATAAGAAATATACGGCTTAGTATAATTCACTAATTTTTCAAACTTTGTTCATTGGACTCTTAATTAAATTAGTATTTTAGTTATATTAATTATATAAAAAAAAATTAATTTAATAACTTCTTTGGTATTCATAAAATATAGTGAATATTACCAAAAAGATCCTGAATGCCTCAAAACAGCTCTTATTAGTTTCCATTACCTCCTACATATTGCAGATTCAATTTTTGAAACAGGCCCACCATGGGCAACGTGGCAATTCCCAATGGAACGACTGTGTGGAATGCTAATGCCTCTGGTTCATTCCCAGCAGAACCCATATATGAATTTAATAAAGCAAGTAACAATGTGGTTGCAATTTGCACACTTGCAATATTATTCTGAATATAAGAAACATTTTGCAGATCTACTAGAAGAGCAACAAACTTTCCTATTAAAGCATCCTTATAATGAAGAAAAATTATATTCGTTGTCTAAAGAACATATAATGTCAAAAACTGAAATCCAGAAAGTCAAACAATACTACGCAACAGTATTTGATTTAGAAAAATCTTTATCTCTTTATATATTCTCTATAAAGTAATTTAGATTTTAGATTTCCTGCACCATTTATAAATTTTCAAAATGTGCTTCAAAATAATTACTAATATAGAACAATTAATACAGATAACAAATAAAATTCAAAAATATGGCAAACTACGAACTAAATTTGGGGTGACAATTAGTTCAAAACTTGCAAACCATAAAGGAGATTTTGCTCGAAATAATTATTCAATTGTGGTGAGTTACCTTTAACTATATTAGCCAAGTAAATCAGATTTGATAAAAAAAAAGAATCTAAATATCAAAGTTTCAACTTTTATAATTATACTCTAATGTAATTAATTTAGGCAAGGCTTCTGGTTGACAAAAATGCACATCGGCCAAGGGCTCCTATTGAATTTGAGGAGCAAGAATTTTATGGCTAGGTTTTATTTTATTTTATGCATGAATATGAAGGCGAAGTATTTATGCTTGCATATGTGCAATGGATAAGGAATCCGGAAGTTTATGGGAATAATATATTATATTTTCGTAACTTTGGTAAGACCGGAGTTATTAATGTGGCTACTATTGATCGATGTGTGAGATTTCTTAAATTTATAGCAAATAAACATATCATCATCGATAGAGAAAATTGGGTCACATTTAGATAAAATAGAACATTCTATTTAGCCAGTTAAAATTGCCCAAATATTATAAAAGCAATTTGTTAGTATAACTTAATTTTATTTAATAAATTTAAATATACAAATAACTTATGCTTAGAAAATTGTAAGAAGGAAAAATTTTACTTCAAAGATTTAATAAATGAAGAATTTTTTTTATTCAAGATAATTTGAAGTTTTTAATTTATTTTTATTACTATTAATACTTTGGATCATATTCGATTTATCTTTAACACAGTTTTTATTATGCGTTTTAATTTTGATAAGGTGAAAAAAAATTTAATGATATCTTAAGCAACTGATACTCCATACTATTGGGCATAAATAATTAATAATATTTAAACTAGAAAATTTTCCGAGCATTTTCAAAAATTAATTTTTTTATAAATTTTTAAATCCTGATTATTTCTGGATCATAGTCATTTTAAAAAAATTTTAGGAATATTTTCGGAACAATATCAACATTAAAAATTTATCTTAAATTATACAAATTTTAGTCTGTAACATAATCGGGTTGGATTCAACCTATCCAGAACAAAATCGGAATATATCTGGTAAAAATTTTTTATAGGGATCTTGGGATCCTGTGATTATATTTTAACGATTTTGGGCTTGTTAGAATCATCTCAGTGAAACAAACATTTTGGTAGTTAAATCATCTAAATTGGTCCAGTAGAGCAATAGTTATTAGCAATTTAATAAATTGAAACATATGAATAAATTTAAAAAAATATAAAATTTGATTGGCTAATAGAGTATCAGGTGTGGGTGGGTGGGGTAAAATTTTGAAATTTATTAGTAAAAAAATATTATGTAATTTCTGGAAGCCCCCAAACAAGTAAATAGAAAAGTGAATATAAGAAAACGTTAAGCGATAATAAAAGAAATTATTTTTTAATACGTTATTTTTTTTTAGGATTACGCGATTTTTTTTCTTTATATACCTTTGAAACTCTAATAACAAACATAAAAGCAGGGAAACATTAGTTGATAATCAAAAAAAGATGCGCATATATGGATTTTTGAACAAATTTATAGTAACGTTTTTGAAATTTTTCTTTTATTGTTTTATTATTAACTTAACAAATTTATTTTTTAGGTTTTACGTGTTTTTCATTATATACCTTTAAAATGTCTGATTAGAGTTTTTGTTGAGATTTTAGAGTAAGTGCTAGTAATGTCCAAATGCTAATTATATTGTTTTTTAGATTTTAGGGTTAGGGTGAGTGCTACTAATGTTGTCCTTTTAGGTTAGAGGTTCTTTTAGAAAAATATCTTAGATTAAAAACACTTTTTTTAGATTAATCAAATCTTTTTTTTTTTTTTAATATTAAAGTGATCACTTAGGTACCCTAGCACTTTATTGGTCCAAGCGGGTTGGCCCGGTCAATATGACTGTGCCACATATTACATTTGTATAATGAGAGTACAACTAGCCACACGTACAACTTTTGGTTGTCTAATTTAAGTAGTCAGCCTGAAGGTTCTACACTAGATGCCATACCTGCAACCCAACTAGGGGATTGCCTATTTAAACTTTCTGGCTTCTACCCATGTTCAATGTTCCTTCCAATATACCCTTTCGAGTAATTCACTATTAAAAGTACCCTGAGGCTTTAGCCAAACACCTATCGGAGGGCATTTGCCCCTGTGGTAAACCTGGTAGAGTGTTACCTGTTCCTCACAGGTATTCACTTACACTTTCAGTAACTTACGCATTCACCAAAGCAAACAACTTGCAGTCAGGGGTTACTCTGCAACCGCTACCATTACCTACTACTGCCCTTGTGAAGTTCACTAGACCCCAGTACCTGGTCAGTTACTCTTTGGATCCTTTTCTCCAGTTATTCCAGACTACCAATCCAGTTGGCCCGGAAGGATCGGTCTGCCAGGCTTTAGGTGCCTAAGGTCTTCCTTTCCTTGGTTCATGCTTCTATAACACATGACCTTTTCCTCCGGTATGACTCCGGCGACCAGGTTGATGGGCCTCCTTTGCTATTGGGGCTCTTGCCCGTCCAGTTTTCCGGTCAGTCACCGCTAAGATCCTTTTCCCCAGTACCATCGAAAGTCTAGCTACCTCTCCACTCAGGACTTGCCAAATGGGTTTCTGTATCTTCGGTTCCTTGGATTTGTCTGTGTAATGAGACACAATTTCGCCCGAAAGCTTCCATTCAAGATGGTAACCAAGAACTACAGGTAGTGTACCCAACTGATCGACAAGACACAGTTACCGGAACACAGGTCTATTTTTCAAAAGCGTCGCTAGTGGGATTTGAACTCTAGATCTACCACTTGGGGGTGACAACTTACCAACTTCCCTAAGTCGCCACACCCTATCAATCTTTTTTGTATGCATTGAAACTACATACATGTATATGTTCGTATGTACATACATACGTATATACAGTACGTACATATATATGTACATTTGTATATATGTTCATACGTATATGCTAATTTTTAACCTGATTTTGGAAAAATTAGAACTAAATAATTCTACACATTTGATACTCAAAAAATTTAAGTAGGTCACTAACTACATCTACTAAAGATCGTTGCAGATGCACCAATCAGATGATCCATACTAATTAAATACTAATTAAACAATTGAATTTTTAAAATAACAAAAGCAAATAACACCTCTTCTTTGGCGGATTTACTATGATCCTCTTATTTCATATATATACTCAAATTCATCTGGCTATACAATTGTCAAAAATCTTACAACTGACCATTTACAAACCAAATGTTCAGTTCTAGTATATATGGATGATACTTTATGGATAGCATTATCCCAAACTGAGCTCTCCAAGATTCTTACTATTGCAGAATCCTTCTATTCTATGGCAAACATCCAAGTTAACCCAACTAAATCAATACTTTCAACCAATATTAAACAACAAAACTACAACCCAATTATATACAACAACCATCCTCTTTCTCTTCAACAACCAAATCAGGCTTTTAAGTTTTTTGGGTGCTGGTTCACTTTAGACAACAAACAATTTCAACAAACCAAACTCATTATTGCTGAATCAAGCCAGCTTATACAAATTGCTCGTACAAAACAAATTACAAATACTCAAGCACACTATATCATTAATATCATTATTATTCCTACAATAGAATACCGGATACAAAATATAGTATTGAGCCAGTCAACATGTAACAAAATCTTAACACAGCATATAGGATTAATCAAGCATAAAGCCAAACTTAACTGCACAATCCCCACTAGTACTTTACTTCATTCTCAAATTTACAATATTAAAAATATTTGGGATATACAACTTCAACACCACCTATCCAACTTTATTAAAAGATTAAACAACAATAGTCTATTAAGCACTACTACTCTTATTAGGGTTCAACAACTTCAAAATAATCTCAAATAATCTCTGGTCACCTATCAGTATCTTCTTACACTCTAATCCTACAATTGATGGCCCTAATAAATTAACTACAACCTTTAATATTATTCAGCTTTTCAAACATCTTAACTGGTCAATTAGCTCTAATACTTACTCTAACATTCCTTTTACAATCAAAGAAGGTTCAATTTCTTTAGAATCTATTCTTGCTACACATCCTAAATACACAACTTTTAAAAAACAAATTTGACATCACCATATACTTTTTCTTGATCAACTCACAACATATGACAATTTATGCTTACTAGATTGGAAACATATTTCATCCAAACTACACAAAATCCCTAAAGGTAGAACCCCCAATGGTTTACCTTTTTAGAAGATAAAGTCACTAGCCACTCATATGAATGTACTATTTATTCACAAATAAATTTACCTTCTACAAACTATTATAGCTATACCACTGGTCATTTTTCAAAACATGCCAAGCCTTGGCTTATTACATTATTAGATGATCAAATTATTATAGGCAAAGCCCACTACCAACCAACTGCATCAGACTTTACATTAATAACTCACTGGCAATGCTCTATCCAAACACAATTTACAAACTTATATTCCACTCCACCAATTACTATATCACTATGCAAAAATTGTTCTCTTAATACCAAAATAATCCAAAACAAATGCATCATCCTAATACCTACTAGTCATGCTACAAAATTTTTTGGCAGACTGAATTCTGACAAAACAATTAACTTAAATGCTAATTTTTTAGATCTCATATATTCAATTGCACTTAGAAATCCAATTTATATTCTACCACCACCAAATCTTAATATTTCTACTATACAATTTCCTCATATATTTGAGCCAAGTCAAGCTTATGATACTCTTCAGTCATTTACACATTACAATAATAGTTTTTCAGAACTCATCTTTTATACAGATAGGTCTGTTATTAATCTAGGCAATCCCCAATGTTCTATGGGAGTTGGTTGGATACAAATAGCTAACCAAAATATTATACATTCCTTTCAAGCACAAACCAAATTTTGGCCATGCTCATTTAAAACAGAACTACTTGCAATTTTAGCTGCAATAAGTACAGCTCCTAGAAACTGTACTATTCAAATCTATACAGATTCACAATCAGTTATCTCTAAATTTCAAAGCTTAATTAATACTATACCATTTCCAAACTTTTTAAATATACCCTATTGGTCAATATGGAATACATTACTTAATTTAATTAAGTCCTACAATCTTAATATCACCTTGTATAAAGTAAATGCACATGAAGATAACAATTTTAATAATAAAGCTAACCAACTAGCACGCAACCATCATATAGCACCCTATCTTATTTTAACCCAAACAACATATATAATCCCCAATTTACACCTATTTCAAATAACTATCCAATGGAACTTCCTATTCGTCGCAGCATTAGAACAATCTGCAGAGCACATATAATTGCATTGTGGACATCACAAAACCGCTTTTAGCAATGAAATCAAATTTCACAACTTATTAATTGGAACGCTTCATGGTTATATATCAATAATAACTAAAAAATCAGCAACTTTTCATATAGCTTCCAATCCTCCACTCTAAAATCTTTAGAGTTAAACTATTACTTGATGAGCTTCCTTCTCCACATATTCTTCATAAAAGATATCCTTCATACCCTAATATCAGTCATATATGCAACAGGCAAGTTACGTCTTGCATTGGGTTACTTGCCCAAATACCAATCTATTATTAGATCTTATAAACAATTCTTTAAACCAAATACTTAGTTCTGACAAACTAAATATCTCCCCAACCCAGGCCGAAAATCTTTACTCCAAAATTTTAAAACTTGATAGTCTTCAAATTCATCATTTTTTATACAAACCTTCGTTATATTCAATTCTATCAGGCCTTATTCCATTAGAACTAATTAATATATTACAAGAAACTGCCCATCTTCAAAGTCTGCTAGGCCCCTTACAATTCAATTCTTACTTCATCTCAACCAACAAATCTATACAAAAATCTAGATCCCATACTGCACCTCAAGATCATACTATCAACAAACAATTTCACAAAATCAGCCTACAGACTCTGAATCTTCTATATCTATTATACCTACAATCGAAACCAATAATAACAATTCTATTATAAATAAATCAATTCAGAAAATAGATTATTGGTACCCCCACTGGATTAAATATCTTACACACTTTTCAAGTATATTAACTAATAATCAAATCTAGGTGAGCCTTGGCCACTCTGGTTGGTTTAGGCCACAGATAATTACTAGGTTTATTTTTGTTCATCTAGCTATATGTCTGAGTTCTTTTTCTTAGCATTAGATTTAAACAATGAAATTTTTTCCAACTGTAAAAAGTTTCCATTAAATTTAATAAAGATAAGAGCAAGGTCTCACCATTAAAATTAAAAAAAAAAATAACAAAAGCATACGTTAGGGTTAGAATTGTAACTAAAGTTAGAGCTTATCTTATATTAAAAATTTACAAAGATTTTTTTTTTGTTAGTGCACAGTAGGTAGTATAGAAATCGATTGTTAAAAAAAGGTCTTTTATATCCTACTGGGGTAGCTATACCTGAAAAGCTTTGCTTAATAGCCAAAATATTAATATGTATTAGCGTTAAATGTAGCACAAAATCCACATTTCCAAAAATAGCATAAACCAAATTTCGGTTAATACCCAAAATACACACTAGTAAAGGCACTAAACTCGCATAAGACAAAAAAAAAGTTACTCAAAATAAACAGTAGTTTAGTAAACACACTTGGAACCAGCTCCTACAAATAACTCACTATCAAAGAAATTTAATTTCTTCGGAAAAATTTTTGAAGAAATTTTTGGGGACTGGCTGAGACCCTGTATTGCAGATCTGTTTTGTTCTGATCAAATTACACGTCAATAAAAACAAATAAATACTACTAAACGGGTAAACAAAGAAATCACATCCGAACAATCTAATTGATCAAATAAACAAATACGTCCACTTCAGTCACGTGAACACAACATTGGACTCTAAAAATAGATTTCTAGAAAGTTCTAAATGCAGATGGAGATAATCACTACACAATTAGATGCAGTTAGAGATTTTCTTAACAACCCGACTGATAAGATTTTGAAGGCTATTCCGGCATTAAGATATGAAACAAGCAGCAAAGAACAAGAGGAGTTCATCATTAAATTTATGAACATTGCACACCCATCGGTGGAATCAGCTATTCTGCGAATCTTAGAATTACAAGAGCCAGAAATTAAGAAACAAGAACAAGTAAATGAAGAAGCACTGCTTAAAGAAAAGGAACTTCGCCTACAGGAAGAAAAAGAGAACCAGTTAAAAAAGGAAACTCTAGAAAAGGAATTAGCGGAAAAAAAGAAAATACTACTGGTGCTTTCAGAAACAGGCTGTCTAGATTATGGCACTGAGGAACAACTTAGCAGTATTATGGATACAGAAGAAGAGAAAGATTTATTTGAAAACAAAAAGGATATATATGGGTCGATACATGCTTCGGGAAATAGATTAAATTTAAAGTATGAAGGGAAAAGTATAACAGGACAAACAAACGTGCCTATGGTCAAATCAAACAAAGGGAAAAAAGTATCGTTTGGGTCGAAAAATACAGAAAAAGGTATAACAGAGGTCTTTCACCCGAAAAATAATATAGATGAGGAGAAAAAATTAAAAAAGACCAAAATCACCTTTTGGGACATGCCGGCAAAGGGTAGAACAGACAATCTGTTTAAATTCATTAATAACTTTGGCCAAATAGAAAATTCATATCGCACAGTCAATAGAGCCAGTCATGCTAAACTCGAACTTGTAGTATACTTATCTCCTAACAAAAAAGAACAGCTTCAAAGCACTTGGGCAATTCCACGCAATAATGAATCGCTGACTCATATGACAATTGGAGAGAATGGAAAAGAAGTACTAAAATCTAGAAGGAAAATTACAGCAAAACTTTCTGGCCTACTACGTACTACAAATGAAGTAATCTTGTGGAGACAGTTTAAACATACTAAGGCCAAGATGGTTCATATCTTTAAAAACAGAAATGGTTATCAAAGGGGATCAGCTCTAGTGGAATTTGAAAATATAGAGGACAAGCAAAAGGCACTCAAAACCAGAATTAAATATTTCAATTCAACGCTTAGCTGGATTTATGAAGAATTGGATGACTCTACCATGGAAGAAAGTCGAGAAGAGAAATCTATCATTTCACACAATCGCTTCATAAAAGAAGTAGAAAGTAAGAAAAAAAGTAGAAGTATCGAAAAAAATGCATCCACACTTCAAACTGATATTAATAACAAAGACTTACTCTTGGAAATTTAAAGCAAATTAACCCGACTAGAAGGGTCACATAGATTTAACAATCATGAGGGCTCAAATTTTTTTCAGTACACAGAAGCAACCATTCATACAAAAAAAGGTTCTCATATAGAGAACGGGCAAAAGACAAGGATTGGCCAAATCGCTCCTAATAGTAGCCGTGGGCGTCTTAAAGAAAACTAGCAGCACAGGCAGCAGGTGCTGGGAAAAAAGGTGGAGAGAACAAACAATCTTTTGACATTTGCATTTCATAACATTAATGGGATTAAATCAAACAATACAAAGTTAGAGAGCCTAGTCGATTTGATGGATTTATAAGAAGTGGATATAGTCGGATTGTGTGAAACAAACATTCAAGAAAAGGAAGGTAAATGGTTAATAAATAAGGATGAAAATTATAGGGGTTTTTGGGCATCAGCAGAAGAAGATAAGAAGAAGGGTTCAGGCGTAGCAATAATCATATACAAAAAAATTGAAAAGCACATAGCGAGAGTGTTAAGATGGTCACTCTACACGATCGAAGCAAATATGGTATTCAAAAATCAAGTCTGGTACCTTTTCATCGTTTATATCCCACCCAACAATAAAGAACAAGAGAAAGAAATATGCAAGAACTTATTTAATAGAGTTAAGAATATACAAAAATCTAGTAAAGCAAAAGTCCTAATTATGGGTGACTTTAATGCAGAGGCCAATAATAACACGTTAAATAGCAAGAATCCAAACACAGGTCCTAACAAGAAAATTCTATTACAAAAGCTATTAGACAGAGGCTTTAAAAACACATTCACGCATTTAGATACAGGTGTTAGTAGCACTATATGAAAAGGACTAACCAAAGACTCAGAAATTGATTACATTTGGTTATCGCACAACTGTCATGTTGACTTAGCAAAGTGCAAAATACAGGAAATAAGCTTATACATGAATAGTGACCATCACATGGTCTTTGCCTGGTTATTTGTTAGTATTCATGTTCCTAGCCAAAAAAATGCTCAAAGACGGAGAGCAAAAAGCAAAAAAATTTGTATTGATACAAATAAAATCCAGGAAGAAGATTGGATTACCTTCGCAAAAAGAACGAACGAGATCTTAAAGTCCAAAGTTAAAAATCAGAAGAAAACAAACAATGAAAGTGCTAGGACAGAAGCATTGGTCCTTCAAGAAGATTTAGATAATAAATGGGACTGGTTAGAATCGAGTATAAGAACAGCAGCAAACAAAATCCTACCAAAGAAGTGGTTTACTGTGACAAAAACTAAAAAACCTAGTGAAGAACAAACTCACAGTCTGCGAAAACTGTCCAAACGGCTAAACAAACTGTGTAGAAAAAGTAAAAAACATATAGGACAAGCATTAAATAACAAAGATAAAGAAGAGTTAGAGAGCATATCGAAAGTATTCAAAGCGGAATTAGAAGAGGACTTAACTTTTGAAAATGAGATCGATCTATGGTCAGATGAAATTTACAAGCACTTGGAACTTATAGCTAAACTGGTTAAGAAAGTATGGAACAAAAAAAACATGTTACTAGAAGAATCCAAAATTAGAGAGAATATAGAAGAACGATGCGACAGAATAGTCACGAATCAAAAATTAATGCTAAATAGCATTTTAGAGAGGCCGACCAAGAAAATTAAGATAGATAGAGTTTGTAAAGATGTAGGGATGACTTTAAGTTATATACAGAAGAAAAAGAAGTTCTCGACCGAGTGGAAATACATTTTAAAGAACAATTTATAAAAAGAAATTTTGATGTTAGTAATTTAAAACAAGAATTGCAGTAGCAATATAAACCGAAAGAGGATATAAAAGAAGAATGGTACGACCAAGTACTAAGTGAAATTACTTTGGAAGAATGGGAACAGGCACTTTCCACAACACGTAGCAACTCAGCGCCTGGGATATCAGAAATCACATATCCTATCTTAAGGCAGCTCGGAAAGTACACAACACGGTTTTGTATTGAATTTCTGTCCAAGTGTTTAGCAAGTGGCAAAATACCACAGAAGTGGAAATTGGGTCTTTGATATCCTATACCGAAAAAAGAGGAGTGGAACTTCAATTTGAACAATGTTCGGCCTATCTTACTTTTAGAAACTGTAAGAAAAGTTTTAAACAAGATTCTAATGCGAAGATTAGATCGAATTTTTAAGGAAAAAAAAATACTGAAAGGTCCAAATTTCGCGGGTCTGTCAGGAAAAAGTACTGAAGATCCTATACACGTTTTAAATTGTATAACAGAAGAGGCTAGAGAAAAGAAAAAAGAGCTATGGGTCTTATTCCAAGACATGCAAAAGGCCTTTGATTCGGTGAGCATGGATTCTCTAGAGTTGGCCCTTAGAAGAATTAAGCTACCCAAAAATCTTTGCAAATATGTTGTAAACCTTTTCTCCAAGAGACAATTTGAAGTTATAACTGCTTTCAGTAACACAAAACAAGTCATAGCCGGTGATGGTATTGATCAAGGAAAGGTGCTCTCCCCTCTGGTCTGGCGTATATTTTCTGATCCTCTTTTATGTAAGATTCAAAGACGGAAAAAGTGGGGGTACGAAGTTGAGGTAGAATGGCCTGTAGACTTGCGTACTAATAAAATTGAATATATAAAATGGCGACAAGCAGTTTTGGCTTACGCCGACGATACGACCTGGATCGCTAAGACCAAAGAGGAGCTAGAGGAAATGCTGGAGTTGGCTGATGACTTTTACAAATTGAATGACATTAGAATTAACAAAAACAAATCAGAATTGATAGTGATTAACGGAAATCAGCAAGCATCGAATAAAGAATGCAAAATCTGCTCTAACGATGGAACAGAAATTCGAGCAAAAGAAAAGGATAAACCAGCAAGGTTCCTAGGCATCTGGGTTTCTGAGAAAAACGGCAAAAACTGTGGTCTAAGACTAGTGGAGCAGGAAATCCAAAGTCTAATAAGGATTTTAAAAAAGAAAAAGGTTACACTCGGGCATCTACAATACATCAACAACAAGGTTTTAATACCCAGAATAGAATACAGATTAAGATGTCACATAGTAAGCAAGCGGGTGTGCGATCGTTTGCACAGACCGTGGTTAATGCTCATTAAAAACAAGGCAGGGCTGGCAAGTTCCACAGCAAATGGAATCCTGTATCATCATAATCTTGTGGGACTTAGAACAATCTGGCAAGCAAGACTTGCTCAGCAAATACCAAGTCTAATCGAAAGATTAAACAATACAGGAACAGTAGGGTCGGTAACTTGGATTAGACTTAGACAGGCTCAGCTAGATAGTAAAAGTACGGAGTGTATTCTTGCTTGGAATACTGACAGATGCAAGAGTAGTGAGTTTCGATTCAATTTTAATGCAAAGTTAGTGCAAGAAGCAAAAACAATTAAAATCAAGCTAGAGTGCAAAGAATTAGAAGAGGCAGTGAAGCTCGCAGACAAAAACAATAATGAAATTTGGACCCTCCTAAGTATGAAAGAAAGAAAAAGTTTTTTGAAGAATAAAAGCAATTGTTGAATAATAGTTGAGCAGTTAATCAGTCAGGACGGTGCACAATTGTTGACATGGTCACAACTTCAAAAACTTAGAGGGTTTAGTGGCTGTGGAAAAAAACCGATATGGTTTCAAAGAATAGAAGAGCTTTTAATACACAACACTATAACAAGGGAAGTTAAGTCCCAATTTAGACTAGTGTGTGGAAACAGCTTGGCAACCCAACCTACCTTGATACCGGTTTCTAGAAACAAAAGAAAGTTAGAATGGGTCCTCTTCGGTACAAGTAGAGATAAGACTGAGATAGGAAGAATTAAAAGGAAAAAAGGAGAAGTCATGGAAATTGAGCACTGGACCGATGGAAAAGAAAACAATGAGTCTCTTGTAAAATGCGCAGAGTGTCAAATAGGTGAAGAGAACAATAACGAAATGTGTATAATTAGGAAAAAGTTCTGTGAAAGTAGAAGAGCTTTAAAAAAAGGAGTTGTCAAAAGAAAAGGGGAGAACAGAGCATTCTGTGAAATTCCACTTAATTCCCTGAGCACGCGTATTTGTTTACAAACCCAAGACCCAGGAACAGTAAACATGGACGTAAAAGTTTTCGTTGAAATGGTAGAAAACTCATTAATTGACAAGTATATTGTGGAGCAAGATTTTAGAGTTAGGCTCAAGGAAACTGTGTGAACACTAGCAACATTCCAAATCTAGATATCTACACAGACGGTTCTTTAGAAGAGTCTGGAAATAGCACTCAACCACGAAGAATGGGTGTGGGATGGATTATACTCAACGAGCAGGATCAGGCCAATCCAGTTACTCTAGCGCAATTTGCAGGTGCAATACGAGACTGGCCATCATCAACTAGAGCAGAATTAGGGGCAATAGGTACTGCATTGCTCGTAATTCCGCAAAAGTGCAAAATTAAGGTATATACTGACAGTGCAAATGCAATCAGTATGATCAAAAAAGTACTTTTTAATCAGAGAACATCAAGAATTTCAAAGCTAAAGAATGGAAGCATTCTTGCAATGATCGAAAGTTTAATTAAACATAAGGAGATAGATATCAACTTCGTCAAAGTAAAAGGGCACAGTGGCGTCTACTTTAATGAGCAGGTGAATAAGTTGGTGAAAGAAGGATGCAAGGATAGAGAAGTTATTAGTTGGAATATTAAATGATCGAAATTGGTAAGGGTGGTACCTAGGTGGAATCAGTGCATAATAGATACCCCTATTAGAGGGTTAATAGATAGTATTACAAATTTGTATTATAGCATAGAATGGTTACACACTAGTAGCATAGAATATTTAGAAAGTAAGAATAGTATAGAGTCGGAAATTGATTGGAAAGGAATCTGGCAGAATTTTAAAAAAAATGCAGTGTCAAAATGTAGAAGTTTGCAAAGTAGTAGAGAATGGGTGTTTGATACAAAGTGTCTAAGCGACTTACTGCTAACTCTTAGCTTACTACACAAGAGGAACCCAACGATATATCCGATAGATACCTGTATAGCATGCTTTCGTGAGAAAGAAGATTTAGAACACTTAGCAAGTTGCGAACTATATGAAATTCTCTGGAAGAAAATTGAGTGCAAAGCTGCGAATTTTGCCTTAGAAGAACAGTTTCTCGCCAGAGAAAGAAAGAGGAAAAAAAGTGAAGACGCCTCTATATTTGAAATTGCAAGCACAGAAGCGGTCTTAATCAGATTATCAAGAAATTCCAGGCTTGAAAATCGCATAAATTGCATTAGAGGGATCCTTTTAATTAACAGCAATAAAAGTATAGAACTGCAAAATGCCTGAAAAAGATATACTTATGAGCTCAGAAGGGAGTTCAAGCGAATCATTTGGGTGTGCCGATGTGAGGCAGTTAACGAATAGGAAAAAAATCAAGGTATCTCAAACAAAGACAAAAGGGAAAGAGCAGTAAAAAGTAGACCGTGTAAGGAAATTTCACGTAAGAAAACCTTAAAAGAAGCGGAATCAGAGTACAAAGCAAAGGAGAAAGAATGGTGGGACAAGGTCGAAACACTTTTGACCAACGTAGTCCAAACTAATTCTAAACTGACATGGTCTGGGCTGTACAAACCTGTTGGTAAACGTACTTAACGCAATCTTGACAAGGCTAGCGACCACCATCCAGTGACCCAAAGGAGCTCCTTCAGTTAGTTGAAGATCTAAGGATATGAAAAAGGTTGCTGCGGCAGATCGCATCTGGGCACTTTATAGTAGCCGGGTAAGTCTTTATTATAAAAAAAGAAGGGTTAAAGGCAGTAGTTGGAGACCTTTGTATGTAGTAACATGTGCATTCTTTAGTCAATAAAGGCAGGATTGCCAAAAAAAAAAAAATGTAGCACAAAATTCAAAATTAACATACTTTTTTTTGTTAGTGTGTAAAAGAAGGTTTTTAGTTAAGATTTTAGTTACTACAGCATTAGTTTTTTAATTATAATTAAGTTATATGCGACGCATGTAATAATGTCATCTGTAGATCATCTCTGCATTGATTTTGTTAGTTTAGAGTTAGGGTGAGAATCTAGGTTAGAGTTAGGGTTTGGGGTATATAGTAAAATCACTCAAGGAAAACTTTTTGTTAGAGCACGGAAGGTGGTTTCCTATGGTATATTGTACTTGCTTATTGGTTTGTTTGCCTGGTTGTAAAACACATTCAAGTAACATATTTATTTCTTTTTCTGGTACTTTTTGTTTGTTTACTTTTCTAATACACATTTTTTTATTATAGATAGTTCCATTTTCTGCTTCATCTATAGCTAGGCTTTTGCTTTGGGTAGATATATTACTTGTTCTTGTTTTTCTAGCTGTGAAACATGTTCAAGTAATTCTTATTTCTTTTTTTGGTAATTTCATTTGTCCACTTTGTAACATCTATTTTTTCTTTTGTTTGTACACTTCATTCAAAGTTTCTGTTTCAGGTATATATTAACTTTGCTTGTTGTTTTTGTTTTTGTGGTGGTAAAAACATTCAAGCAATACTTCATTTTTCACTTCTAATACTGTTTTTTCTTTCTCTACTTTATTGGTATCATCTTTATTAGAATAGTGAAATAAACCAATTTCATTATTGGTTCTATTGTTTATCAGAGTAGTAAAAATATTTTTCATTGAAATTGTTATTATTTATTATGGTCTGGTGCAAAAATGTAGATACACCTAGGGTTCCAACATCCAATCTGGTTAACTGTCCAACCGATCAACTAAACCGAAAAAATCGTCAACCGGATCGCAATTTTGACAAACCGGTTTAAATATGCCAACCAGATTAATATCACAAACAGGTCACCCGTTGAAAAACAGGTAATCCGATTTCTTTTATTATGTCGACCTGCAACGATATTTCTTATTACGGCGTGCTTGTCAAATTAAACTAATTTTTTGTCCTCAAATTTAAGTTTTGAGGACAAAATTATTTTTACAAATGTGCTATAATATATAGGTAATTGGGTATCTGGGTCACCCGATTAGCATTACCTGATTACAATCGGGTGACCCATTTTTAATTGAATAATCAGTTTTAGTTTCGAATAACCGGTTCCAATCAGTTTTCACTCGACGGGTCATGGTTGGAGATTTTCAATCCGTTTTGGAACCCTAGATACACCAATCTGTTTATAATAAAAATTTTTTCTAAAATTTAATATAAATGTTTAAATAACTTTGTTTATTATATATGGTTTAGAAAATATTTAAATATAAATTTTATTATTTTGTAAAAATTTTTATTAATAACTTATTTTTTCAATTTGCAAAATACAAAAATATAAATTTACTAAAATTAAAAAATTAATTTATAATTTTGTAAGTTTATATTGTACAAGTATATTGTTATATATATGCTAAATATATAATTAAAATTTTAGCTTAATTGAATTTGTAGTTGATAAAATATAAACTTTTAAATATTTAATAATAATTACTATATATAAAATTACTATATATAGGGGTAGACTAAAGCCAGGTACATTATGAAATTACCCAATATATAACCCGGATCAGTTCGAACAAAACAAAACGAGACGGCAAAGACAAAAACACGAAATATATAAAAAATGGCTATCCAAACCGTCTTGTTTGACTAAGTAAAAGTGTCAGAAATGCAATTTTACTATATAAAAACCACTTTCTAATCTAATCCTAACTCAACTCTAACCCTAACCCTAACCCTAATTAAAAATCAGAAAAATCAGAAAAATCAGATAATCTTATGATGTACCTGGCTTTAGCCATCCTCTATATATAGTAATATAAAACTTTATTAAAATAAATTAGTTTTTAATCTATATTTTAACAACTACTAATCCAATTAAGTAAAGTTTTTAACTATATATTTAGTATAAGTATGGTAATACAGTTGTATAATACAAGCTTATAAAGTTGTATATTTGTAGCAAAAATTTTTTTTTAAAAAAAAATTATTTATTTGTTTTTTTTTAAAGAATTTTATTATTTTTCACATATGCGTTTACCGCTAGACCACAAATTTTAATAGTAATACAATTTCGTAATACATGATTAGGTAATCTGAGTTTAAATTTCATTTTTTTATTAAATCAATAATCTAAGCCACAATCAAAACAAACTAAACTCTTGCTAAATTCGACACACTTTTTTTTTACCTTTTTTATCTCGTTTTATCTCTTTTGTCTTTTGTTACAGTAATGCCATAACTTAGTAACGAAGTTACTACTTTTCAACACTCAAATCTTTGTTTTATTTTCTGTCTAAAAAGGGATCGTAGTGAAGATAGTTGTTTAGAAGTGCGTATGTATAAGGACCAATATACAGTACTAATGATGCTTGTAATTGTAGCATTGCTTTTTTTTAAGTTTGCCTTCGTTATATTAAATATTAAGCAAATGGTACGGTTCGGTATTGCAAGTTCAGACGATATACAAAAAATTGCTAGTTTTTGAATGTATGTACAATTACAAATCACGTAAAGTTTAACTTTCTAAGTGTATCTCTTCTTAATGGTTAGGGTTAGGGTGATTGCTAACAAAGTTCTTTTCTCATTTTAGAGTAAGGATAAGGGTAGGCTATAGTTAAATAAATGTTTTTTAATAGATTTTTTTGCTTATGAACCATATATACTATCGAAGCTAGTATATTTTTTGTATATTTATTGGGATCTGTGCTTCTATACTATATATCTCCATTATGATATTCATAGTTTCGTTATATTGTTTCTTTTTATAGTACAATGAGTGAAGTTTTAGAAAGAGATAGTGAGTCAATGATCAAATAATGAGCGAAAGTCAGAATGAGTATAAATTTTTTAATGATAATGTTAGTAGTTCAGAATCAGAAATTGAGATAGATATGGTTTTATTAGTATTGGTAGTATTTTCTTTGTATAGCCAACTAACTATAATACTTCTTACTAGATTCTGGGATTACTACTTGCGAATATGTAACTGCATCTTTGTATTCGGGAAAGAGATTTCCTACATGGGAAGCATGTGAAAGGTTTCTTAATTATTGGGTCAAAGAACAAGGATTTTGTATTGTAAATGATTGAGTTCATCGTGAAGGTTATATTATTCTTCGGCGAACTTTTTTATGTTAACATAGTCTCTTATATGATTCAACTTCAAACAAAGATACCAAAACAAAAAAAACTCAGTGTCCTTTTCTTGTTAATACTTCCTGTCCAAAAGTCAATAATTCAGAAAATTCCATAGTCGTCAACAAGATAGTATATGAACATAACTATCCATTAAATCGTGAGCTAATTGTATTTGAAGATGTCAAGAAATTTATTGATTTGATGCTTGAGGATGTAAAGTTCATGACTATGTACTGTAAATTCGGAGCAACAGTACAAAAGAAATTTCTTGAAGGAAAATATCCAACCCATCCAATTTATTCAAAAGATCTATATCATATGATTCAACAATTTCGACCTACTGCTAAGTCTTTGTCAAATGATGCTGCACAGATTTCAAATTGGTTAGACCAACAAAAGGAAAAGGATCCCCGTTGGATTATTGCTCAAGGCTGGGATGATGATAACACCTTGACGCACTTACTTTGGATGAAACCGGAACAGGTTGAAAATTGGATTCGATATTCTGACTGTATTTTTAATGATGATACACATAAAACAAACCGTTATGGCATGGCACTATCGTTGTTTGTTGGATTTGATAACAATCATCAAAATATCTTGTTGGCACAGGCACTTTGTGCTGATGAAAGTCTTGAATCACATACTTGGATATTTTAGCAAATAGTTAAGGCCACCAATATTCAACTATCAGTTATACTTACCAATGCCGATTCTGCTGTTAATACTGCTATCCAACAAGTATTTACAAATACATATCTGATTCATTGTGCATACTATATTACTCAAAATTTGTATAAAAATCTACGAAAATTATTAGGTGAAACTTATCAAAAGTTTCTTGATGACTTTTATCTTTGTCGCAATAGCTTAAATAAGGAAGAGTTTCAACAACGTTTTAAGAAGCTTGTTAATTTGTAATCCGTGAGTAAGGGAAAGGATTTGATTAGTGATCAGCAGGGTGCATATTATAATCAAAACAATTAATACCCATAATCTGGAGCCATTTTTTAATTTTCTCGATTTCTGCAAAGCTAACATCTTTTGTGTTTCTATAAAAATTATAAAGGCGATTTTTCTCTTCCTAAAAGTGGTAAATTTATCAAAATTGACCCAATGGGCCATGAGATATTATCATTTTATCTTCACGATCATATGAAATTTTTTACAGATCTGCAAAGAAATTTCATATAATCGTGAAGATAAAATGATAATATCTCACGGCCCATTGGGTCAATTTTGATGAATTCACCACTTTTAGGAAGAGAAAAATCGCCTTTATAATTTTCATAGAAACACAAAAGATGTTAGCTTTGCAGAAATCGAGAAAATTAAAAAATGGCTCCAGATTATGGGTATTAATTGTTTTGATTATAATATGCACCCTGCTGATCACTAATCAAATCCTTTCTCTTACTCACGGATTACGAATTAATAATTATTCTAAAGCTCAACATTATTTGGAATTCTTATATAGATCAAAAAATCATTGGGCACATTGTTTTACTAATTTTAAATTTACGGAAGGTATGATTGCTATATCACAAGTGGAATCTATGAATGCTTGTTTAAAGCGTTTAATACATAATTTAAACATTTCATTGTGTGAGCTTGCTACTGAAATTCATAAGTTGCTTGATACTCAAGATAAAGAAAATGTGTACAAGTTCTGGAAACTGGCAATTCCAATAGTAAAACATTAAGAAAAAGTTAATTTTTTGTTCTTAAAAGTTGATCAGTGTGTGCAGCGATTTCTTCTCCTACGATGCTAAAAATGCAACAGAATGAAATAAATCAATCTGTATACTATGTTGCTACTAAAGTTGCACAAGAGAATATAGAAAGTCTAGATAACAATAATGATCAAAATTATAGTTCTCAAGAATATAGTGCTGATGATTTACAAGCGATGTTTAAACAAATGGTTGAATTTGTTGGATTAGATAATATTGAAAAGATATGGACTATTAATATTGGCAATTCATTAAAAGCCAAGCACTATGTTATATTGTTGCAAAATGGATCTCATTTATGTTCCTGTTTATCTATTATTCATCGTGGTATTGTATGTAGACATCATTTTCAAGTGATGTTAGTTACAAGTAAAGCAAAATTTCATATTCGCCTTTTACCTTCACGATGGTTTTGTACAAGCGAAAATGGAATAGAAGAACCATTTTTAGTTGTAGATAAGTTTTATCAAGAAACAGAAAATCAATTGAGCTGCTCTTTTTCTGTTCAATATTTATCAGTTCTTGGAAAAGACTTAATGGAAGAAAATTTAACCGTTTTAGAACAAAAAGTTAATTATGGAAAAATTCATGGAATGTACAAGAAAGCTCTTTTTAAGGCATTGCAAACGTATTCAAATTCTGAAAAATTAATCGATTTACTTCAAGAATTTGTTGATGATAGTGATAAATTTGATGAATCGGATGAATCAGAGATCATGAAAGTATTAATAACATGGATGATAGTGATAAAGAAAATGATAATTCAATGGATGATAGTGATAAAGAAAATAGCAACTTATAGAATTTTGCATTAAAAATCCAAAAGTGCATCATGAGACCAAAAGGTACTAAATGTCTCAAATTAGCACATGAAGCCAAAAAAGTAAAAAAAGTCAAACCAAACCAGCGTCAATGTAAAAAATGTGGAGAACTTGGTCATTATCAAAAGGGTTGTAAGGTATATATGTTATTTATATGTTAACTATTCTTATATTACATTATAAAATCATATTAATAGCTGTGCTTTTTGAAATATTACAATCAGAAATAATAATAGCTAATAAACTAGTATTAAGTTAGACTAGTATTAAGTTAGATGATAAGGTGGTCAATAAGGTCTATTAGTTGATTTTCAAGATATTTACTTAAGATGCAATTAATTGTTATAATCTGTATGTAGTATACTGGTAAAATTTGATATACGTATATATGTATGCAAAACAAAGTCATAATTCATATCTTGAAATACGTCCCGAGATACTATTTTGAAATGCATTGATTAACTTAATTTTTTAGTACTATTTAAATTGTACTTCAAATAATAACTAGAAGCATTCATTGTATAACTATAGTAAATAGTTTTATAGAAATTTTAATTATATATAAAACTATTATATTTATACTAATTGCATAATAAAATAAATTATTAATTATATAATTTTGGGGACTGGCGGTATTCCGCCATAGCGTTATATTATAAAACTCTTTTTTAAAAATAGAATTTTTTAAAATATTTATTATCCCTTAAATGGTTAATTGTAGGCAAATTTGTTTGCAATTTTTCTTTGATTACACTATATATAGAATTTTATAAAATTTAAGTTTTGCACAAGAAGATTTTTATTATATATAACTAATTGACTTTGCAAATAATTTCAACTTTTACTTTCATGCTATTATATAAAGTACGTAATATCTACATTTGCAAAATCGACTATTTTTAATCAAGTGCCGATCTCACAAAAAATTTATTAATAATCTTTAATTTTCGCGCTATATTTTGATCGCACCTATAGGAAACCTTAGTAAAAAACATAAAATTTAAAATAAGAAATACTTTTATTATTGTTGCTTTGTAATTTAAAAATAAAATATTTTGACATCGCATAGGAGCAAAAAAAAGCAATAATTTTGTAAAAATTACAAAGTTTTAAAAATTTAATAAAAAAAAAAAGAAAAAAAAGAAACTATATATTAATTATTTTTTTTTGAGTATAGGTATAGTAATTCTTAAAACAATTGCTTCTTTTCTTGTTACAATATAAAGGCATATTATATTTAGTGCAATAGATCTAAGATTGTGATGGGTTCTTGGATGCTTTTTTATTGCCAGTGAATCTAATTTAGAATACCAATACAAATGCGCGGTAGTGCAGTCTAAAATATGCATAAAACGTTTGTTCTAAATTTAAAAAAATTAAATAATTTAATAAATTTAATATAAAAAAATATTTGTTGTAAAATTAAGGGTAGAGGGTACTATTTTAAAATTATATATGAACTTAATGGTAAATTTTTTATATTTAAATTTTATGAAAAATTATAATAATTCAACTAATTATATTTTAAACCAAGTTTGTAGAGCAGGTTTTTCTGATTCTAATGATAGTAAAATCATTAAAATTAGTTAAAAACTCAGTAAGCTATGAAATTTTAAAGATTGGGTATTGAAATTTAGTAATAAAACTAACTTATAAATTTATGCAAATTGACCAATCAGAATTTGAGATTTTGTGCAACCCAGAAAATTTTTTATCAACCCAGAAAAACTTTATGATATATACAAGTATATTTTTTTAAAATATAATAATAGTTCAAATTTTTACCATAAAAGATAAATTGTTTTATTTATATTTTGTAAAATTTTAATAAAAATTAGTTGTAATTTAAAAAAGTTTTATTAGTAGCTTATGTCAATTTTATATAAAAATTTCAAAAATAATATATAAAAACTATATAAAAATGATCTACATACCCTCTACCCTTAAGTGAACATACTTGTTCAAAGCGAAGTAATGTTATAAAAGCCGTTATCTTGCACTCTGGAAACTTGCTATCTTTATTCCTATAATCTCTAATACTGGGTAATTTAAAAATATTAATATAGCTAACCAAATATTAAATTCTCCTACTGTTAATTCTTTCCATCTACAACTACTTTACTGAAACTTAAAAAAAAGTATATATGTTTTTATAATAAAATAATAATATTTTGAAAATATAATAAATATGCTTTTATATAAAAAAATATTTTAATAATATTTTTATAATATATTAATAATATAATAAAAATTTTAAAAATAAAATAAAAATTTAAATCTGTTTTAAAAATATTATAAAATTATTATAAAAACATTATTATGATATTTTAAAAATAGTTTAAAATAAATTGTTTAAAAATATTTTAAAATATTATTTTAATATTATTAAAAATATTATAAAAACATTATTGCTATATTTTAAAAATACTTTAAAATAAATTTTTTAAAAATGTTTTTAAAGCATTATTTTAATATTATCAAAATTATTATAAAAACATTCTTATTATATTTAAAAATAACTTTAAATAAAGTTTTAAAAATGGTTTTAAAACATTATTTTAATATATTAAAAATATCATAAAAACATTATTATTATATTTTAAAAATAGTTTAAAATAAGCTTTTTAAAAATGTTTTTAAAACATTATTTTAATATTATCAAAATTATTATAAAAACATTATTATTATTATTTAAAAATAACTTAAAATAAACTTTTAAAAATGTTTTTAATACATTATTAAAAATATTGTAAAAATATTATTATTATATTTTAAAAAAAAATTTAAATAATTTTTTTAAAATATTTTTAAAACATTATTTTAATATTATTAAAAATATTATAAAAACATTATTATTATATTTTAAAAATATATTAAAATAAGTTTTTTAAAAATATTTTTTAAACCAAAATTATTTTTAAAAAATGCTTATATCTCGTAATTTTGCTTATGAAACCATCCTTCGTATTTTAACAAAAAATCTTTTTTGCGAGATTTTGGGGTAAACACATTTGTCTAAATCATTATATTATTGATTTGTTTTATTTATATTATATTTAATATTATAAAATATATTATAATATGATATATTTATAAAACATAAATATTTATATTATACTATAAATATGAAATTTATTTAGTTTAATAATGTTTTAAAAATGTTTTTATTAATATTACTAAAACAGTTTTAATATATATTATTTATATTATTATTATTAACTTATAACTAGTAATTATAACGGTTTTTAAAATATAATAAAAACATAATTAATATATAATAATAATATTTTCAATTTTTTTATAGTTTCAGTGAAGTATTTCCTGCATCTTTCAAATAAGCATACTTATTCGTATTTTGAATGATTGTATTAATTTGTTTAAATGGAAAAAATACTAAAAATTAAGTATGATAATGATAAAAAGGTTTCACATTAAAAACTGTAGTCTCCATTGTGAAAAAAAATTATCAAAAAAAAAAGAGCCGATATTCAATAAAAATATCATAATGTGGGAAAATTTAAAGAAATACTTTAAAAGTTAATTCTGCACTATTTGACTAGCCTTAATGGTAAGTAGGGATCCGCAATTTGATTTGATCTTCAAATATTTGAATCAAATATTTGATCAAATTCAAATTCAAATTTGACTATATTTGATTTGATCAAATTCAAATATGGCCAAATTTGATTTGATTTGACAAATATTTGATTTGATTTGAGAATTACTATTAAAATTTCAAATTCAAATCAAATTCAAATTCAAATATTTGAATCAAATCAAATTCAAATCAGGGTCAGTTTGATTTGATCAAATTCAAATTGATCCAATATTTGATTTGATTTGAATTTGAGGAACCCTAATGGTAAGTAATTAACCAAATAAGTTAATGAATGCTAATTTATGCGCACGTGAAATGGAAAGATAATAGGGCGATTCTGTAAAAATTATAGAAGGATCTTTGTCTAAATTTAGAAATTGCAGACAAATTTGTCTGCAAAACCGTTTAAGGATAAAATAATATTATTATAAAATAATAATAAAAATTATATCAAATGTAGTTTAGGTTTTTCTTATTAGAAATAAAAAATTATAAATAAATAGTTAAAATTGAAGAACTTATATATATATACAAAATAACTTTTAGTTGTTGTATATCTATATTTTCATACTGGACTATATTAGTTAGAGTTAGAGTGTCTTGTATTTGTTGTTAATTAGAGTTAGAGTATTTTGGATTTATCAATTTTGCTATTAGTTAGATTAGGATAGATAGAGTAGAATTAGATAGTTATTAGTTAGGGTTAGAGTGTCTTGTATTTTGTTCTATTGTTATTAGGCAGGGTTAGAGTATTTTGGATTTATCATTTTTGCTGTTAGTTAGATTAGAGTAGATAGAGTAGGTTAGGGTAGTTTTATTAAATAATCACAATCAGATAGATATGACTTGTAATATAACATAATTGTTTTAGGAGGTAATTATAAGGGAGAAAATTGCATAAAAATATATAAACAAACAAGTAGAACAAAATTATAAAGTTTATTTTTTAATATAACAAAATTTTATAATGTTATTTTTTTTAAAGTTACTAATAAAATCAAAATTTGGCTACACATATATAAAAAACATAACAAAATTTTAAAAATATAATAAAATTTAAAAAATTATAACAAATTTTTAGATATTAGCCAATCAAAATTTAGTATTTGTTTTCAAATTTGTCTGTCTTTAAAAAAAGTTGTTGGTTTAAGGATTCCTGTACTGTAAAAGTTTTAGAAAAAATTTGCTATAGTTTCTTTTTTTAGGTATCTAAACTTTGAACAAAGATTACTTGATACTTATTTTGTCAAATTTGATCAAAATTTTTTTAAAAAAAATTTGACTGAATTTGATTAGTAAGTGCCAAGTAATCTTTGTTCAAAGTTTACATACCTATAAAAAAGAAGCTGTAATATATTTTTTTTAAACTTTTTTGTGAAGATTTTTTAACAACTGTTTATCAATTTTAATAATTTTTTTATTTTAGCTCTATAAACCTACGGAATTAAAATAAAAAATATTTTGTTGAGAAATCTTTGTTTAAAGTTAAAAAATGTTTTTTAAAACTTTTAGTAAATAACTATCTATCTGAATTTGATGTAATTTTTTTATTTTAATTCTACAGAAGTATAAAAAAATTAATCAAGAAGTTATTAAGAAACTTTACCAGAATACAAGCTTAAAAGTAAGAAAAACCAAACAGTGACCTATTTACAAATAGCTCAGGGTCCTAATGTACTAGTAATTTTAATATATCAAAAACAATTCTTCAAACAATAAGCAGTGGCATAGTAAATGGTCACTGTAAACTATACCATATTTTCCCGAAAATAAGCTACCTTTTTGGACCAAAAATTACACGAAAAACGTAGGGGTAGCTTATTTTCGAATTGTTGAATTTTTTGAAAAATTGAAAAACGTACTGATAAAAGGTTGTTCAAATCAAGTAAAATTTTTATTATGGGTATATTTTGATGTTCTGAACAAGTTTACTTAATGACACTTTTGAGACTTACATAGTAAAATTTAGACTTTTATATGTAGCAACTGCTAACGGGTTAACGGGTTTTTTGAGATTTTTGAAAAAATCAGGGGTAGCTTATTTTCAGCACTAGCTTATTTTCAGCACTAGCTTATTTTGGGAAAATACTGTATATCGTTTTGGTCATGATTTCACCCAATTTAAAATATTGTCTGAAATTATATAAAAATTAAAAACACTCACGCAAGCTCAGATATTGATGAATTTATTTTATTTTTATTGTAATAGCATCCAACTACTATCATCACCAGATTATCTATTATGCCAACGAACACAAATCATCATATTTACAATAGCTAAATAAATATTTATGTACTCTTACCTATTGTTTTTCTTCAAAACTTTAGAGTTTTCGAGATGCAATGAATTCTAATTTGGTACAAGTTTTTATACTTTTGCTAATGTTTGAACAAAAATTCTGAACTTTTTGATTAGCATCTGTTTCGTCAACAATCAATTTACCAACAAGTTCATTTTTAAAAATTGCATTAACCTTAACTTTAATTCTAAACCTGACCAATGACAATGACCAGAATTACTTTGTTGGTGAAATAAATGCCAATGAAATAATTGTCGGTGAAATGAACTTGTTTGTGAATTGATTGTCGGTGAATTGGCTTTCTGTGAAATGAACTGAATAAAATTGAATTGACTTTTGGTATAAACTAAGCGACAAATGACTATAACTCTGATATTGTTCTTTTATATGTTTTCCTTTATCTCTTACATGATGAAGGTAAAATTTTACACAAAAACTTATTAACTAAATTATTAGGAAATTTATATTTTCCACCCGATATATAATGTTTAATATACTATAATATAAATTCATATATCATCATTAAAAATTCTTCTACCCTAACCAATCATAGAATTTTTAGTTTGTTATACGTAGTATATAATTTGTATTATATAATATAATAGAAATTATATATCGGTGACTTTTAATCTGGGTGAAAATACGGTAAATCTTGAAAATACATGTAATATCAAGTATTAAAGTATTTTATCACTTGCAAAAAATCATTTAAGATTTCTTATATGATGAAAAATATGTCATTCGATCATTAATTCGTAATCCTTAAGCACATTAATCAACCGATCAATTAAAAAAAAATAATAATAATCTATTTATCTAAGGGAAATAGGGTATTTTGATCGTATCATATAATCTATTGGCTATAGTCGAATAATTCTAGCATTGCGGCTGATTCTGCTCAAACCCTAAAATTAAATACAACTCTAAAATCTAAATTATTAATGTTTTTTAATAACAACTGAAAATATTGATACATGGTTGATTAAAAAAAAAAAAAAGTGCCCTAAAATTAAATTTAAAATTTTGGGGGCGTGAACAGAATCGGCTGTGATGGTATTATTTGATTTATCTCATTAAGCTGAATCGATTAATACCAAAATCATTCGATTCCGATCACTAAATTTAAAGATACTGTATTCGAATTTAAAGTTTCATTAAAAAATAAATGGTTTTTTTTGCATTAGGAGGTATTATGGTAAATCATTGATATTTCGTGACCTTCTCGATGAGAGGAATCTAATTATATAAAAATCTTTGGATCTATATATCTAAATGGTTAATCATGAATATCAGTGATTCTTATACTGATCGATTCCTCTTGTCGAGAGGAATCGATTGATATAAAAATCACTCAATTTGGACCACTGAGTTACAAAGCTGATTATATGTTAACAAATAACAAAAATACATTAACTTAAATATCTTGCGACTTTGGCGGTCTAAATCGAATAAAAGTTATACCATTCGATTCCTCTCGATGAGAGGATTCGAATAGTATAAATTCCACCCAATTCATCTCGATGAGAGGATTCGAATAGTATAAATTCCATTCAATTCCTCTCAATGAGAGGATTCGAATGGTATAAATTCCATTCATTTCAATCACAGGATCACGATTAAAAGCAAGTAGAGAACGGATGGAAGAATTATACAAGGAGCAGTTAGCCGCCAAAGATAAAGAAAAGGATTCGCCACAGTTACCTAATTCGCTATAATACCATAAAATTTTAAAATTACTAGCCAATAATTTGTACTACATTAGTAAAGGTTTTGCACGTCATAATTCAAATTCAAAATTAAATATAGTTAACCCTCATTAATTTCAGCCCATTTGTATTAGACAATTATATTGATATATACGAGAGTTGATAACAAAGGGATAGTTTTTATATTGCTTAATCTTAATACAGTACAGCAGTATAAGGTTGGTATTAACAGGAGGTTGATATTAACGAAGGTTGACTATAATTTGTAATTTTCGGTTGGAGGGTAATGAACATTGTTTAATTCAAGACAAATGATATCATTTAGAATAGTATAGGAATTTTCTAAGAACTAAGCAATGAATTAAAATGATTTTATTGCACTTTTCTTTTTTTACCATATATTACCGATTAGAAGCTGATTTGGAATGAAGATAAAATTAGATCCAACCGTAAGTAACCTCTTCATTTTAGCCTGAAAAAATATATTCCTTTTTTTTTTTTTTGAAACAATATTCCGTGTACCATAGGATTTGTAATATTTTGACTTTTCTACCATACATAAATACAGTATATATTCATATAATATAAGCAAAGGAACGCAAACTAGTAAAATTATTAGAGGTCCGAACCGGATGCAATTTCTTCACCCGGGTCACCCGTGTGAATTGACCCGGATGAAAACGGGTTTTATATATCTGATATATTATGTGTTATTTATTGATTCCTGTCAGTTCGGAATCATTTTGAATCAACGAATGATTGTCACTTATTGATAAAGCGAAAATGAAAATAAAAAACAAAACATTTACTGTTTACAGTTTATTCTTTCGTTTTAAAATAATAATCACGATAATATAAATTCGTGAATCTTTTAAACAAATACTAGAAATTTGACAAGTCGCTGGTTTAAAAGTTAAAAATCAGTAATTTTTTGTAAGATGTAGAGATAAAGCAAAACTAAATGGAATCATGTACTCAAACTTTGTGAATTTGCAAAATATTCATATCTAATATCAATAAGGTGAAACAACAAAATAATTACCCTGTGAAGGTATTCGTTTTTGTTAAGGTAAATGTTAATAAGTCATATACTCTCAGTCAATCTTCAAAGTAAAGTTTCGAGTCAAATAGCAATAAAGTAGGTTTTGCTAATATACAAAACGAATTACTGAATTTATTCAACATGAATTAACATACCAACCAATTTTGACCCGGGTTTCAAATCAGTGATCCGGGTCACCCGTTTTGACACGGGTGACCCGGTTTACTATAACCCGGTTCGGAACTCTAAAAATTATAAGGTTTAATAGAACGAATGCCGGAATGCATCATTTTCTAACATTATTTATATTCGAATCATGTCCTTTTTACTTGTATTCTTTTATAATGGTTTAAAATTTTTACAGTCAGAATGATGACAACTCGTCGAAGTTTTAATATACGCGTATAAAAATATTTTCTTTCAAAGTATGATAATAAATTCTCAAATAAATACAAATATGTTAGCTAACAAACACGTATTTATATAGTCTATAAAATTCTTTAAATGAAAAAAAAGCTTTTCTTATAAGCTACACTAAATCATATCTTAAAAAAAAAAAAACTAAATAAATAAATAAAAAATAATAGTAGCTTTCCTTATTGCTAAAGGGGTTTCACTTTTAAAACTAAATTTTATAAGCTTTGTTAATCTTACATACTAAATAAAGTCAATCTCTGAATATGGAATAGAATGTCGCGGATCATAATTAAAATGAAATCCCGATTTCTATCTTTATAATTAACCTTTTTATAATGAACTCTGAAAATAACAAACTAAAACTTTTAAAAATTTATATTTATTAATGTATTATGTTTCTGTTATATATCATCATTTCACAAAATAACATATAAAAAAAAAAATAAACATTCAAATTGCCGAAGTACACGATGGAAGTTTTCAATCAAAAAGAAATTTTAAGAACGTACAGTACTTTAAATATTGAAATAAGAGATCGTTGTGGCTGATTAATGCGCCACCAATCTGGCACACATTTAAGAATTAGTAAAGCCAGTTCGGGTCCATGCAGACTTTCAGGCCAGGTCCTTAAATAAAAAGTTATAAAAACATAAACTAAGCAAGATTTGAACAAAACCAAGTCCCAGAACTTAGCTCTAAATAATTTATTAATGTTAACGTTAAGATACTATTGTATATTGTCCTTTGAAGATTGTATCCAATCAATCAGAAGCACTGTCATGTGATAGGACATACTATGTACTATGTACTATGAACCAGGGATGGTAAATGTTAAATGATCCAAATGACTCAAATGACAAATGACCAGTCATTGGTCATTTCACGGCCCAAATGATTTAAGGTCATTTAACTCTGGTTAATTGATTATCCAATACTTTTAGTCAATCAAAATTGATTATTGTTCTCCGTAAAATAAAACGTTGCTAGATACTATCCAATAAAAATTTTTATTACACATGATAAATAACTGATAGTCATTTTGACAAAATACAAATGGCAATCATTCATTAAATGATGACCGGTCATTTGGGGTCATCAAGTCATTTCCATACCTGTTGTAAATCGAATCATAAGGTCAGGTATGGTGATTAAAAAAAAACACTAGACAAAAAATAATGAATTTACTTTTTTTTTTAAAAAAAAAAAAATTCGTGAATAATAATTTACCGATTACAGAATTTACAAATGGCATGTTAATTAATTAATCGAACATAGATATTATTTAAAAACATGCATTATACAAGTTTTTCGTGGTTGGTAGGATGTCAACTCTATTCAAAATGACCTAATGACCAAATGACCCAGGTCATTTGGAAATCATTAGGTCACGAGTCATTTCCAAATGACCTAAAATTTGAATGACCTCAAATGACCGGTCATTTTGAGTTCATTTTAGGTCATTTGAAAAATTGGTAAATGACCAGGTCATTTACCATTCCTGCTATGAACTAATGGTCAAAATTAGGACTGTAGTCTTTATAGACTAGGTCTTAAAATCAGGTCTTAAAAGTCTTGAATACATGTTGTAGAAACTAGTTGCGGCTGTGCCGAAAAATATTTAGGCACTTATTTTTAGATAGAAATAAAGCTGCAAGTCGTAATCTGAAATATATAACAAAAAAAAACAAACAGCCGCAATTTTTATATCATAATTTCAGTATTCATGTCATCATAGAAACTATTTCTGAATACAATATACTGTATATATATATATGTTTTTTTTTAACATACTGTATAAATTTCTGAGATATTTCGACCATTTCAATTCGAAAAACTTTTAGCCAAACTGAAGTAGTTCATATGATTTATATAATTATGGTAATAAATTTGATCTGAGGCATTAACTATTAATTGTGGCACAAAATTTAGCCTTGGCAATGATGTGTGCCAAAATTCCGGTAGAAATTTAGCCTTAGCAATATTGTGTGTCAAAATTCAGGTAGAAATTATGCCACAATACTTTCTACGGCATGTATAGTCTTGAATCACACCTGAACATAAGGATTTTTATATTCCTAAACGTCATTGCGAAAAATCAGATATTTTGAATATAGGAGTAATGACAGAAATAGCAAAATTAAATCATTAAAAAAATCTCGAAATAGTGATTATTTCGAAATCGAGCACTCTAAAAATAGCATGGTTTTCGAAATAACATTCATGCGCGTCCCCGAAATAACGCGTACGTACAGTACGTACTTTAAATGGAACATATAAATAGATTTACTAATATAAATAAACAGGTTTTGAAATTCATTTTTTAACTTGAAATAACGTGTTAAATACCCGTTATTTCGAGAATTTACAGTATTCATTATTCTTTTACTTCAATCGTATATAAATTTATCAACATAAATAAAAATATATATATATATACTTTTGATAATACTGTAATGTAATACGTAATTGAGACGCACAGTACGTATAATGTATAATATCAGATTATTTTTAGTAATAACGATACGTTATTTCTTTATTTATTATTAAAATTTATTAAAATACTCCGATCTACTCCGATCATTATATCTGATATCAAGATCACGGGATATTTAGTTATTGATTCCGATTGGTGATAAATCTGGGAGGCAAAAAAAAAAATAATAAACTATTTACCGGTAATATAGTAATTTAAGGGGGTTTTTTTTACTAATAAATATATCAGATATGTATATTTATTTATTTAATTTATAATGCATATGTTAAATTAATTTAATACAGTAATATATGGCGTATAATGATGCGCAGTATTCACGGTTATTTTGAAAATCTTTATAATGTTTTATGAATATTATTTGTCAAATTTGCCTAATTGTATAATAAATATTTAGATTTAATCTTTTATATATATATATAAATTTCAATCATTTAATAGGTAGATTTTTGATAAGTTAATATATATTTGAAAAATATCAAATTTTGGAAAAAAAAATCGGAATTAAAAAAATTTTTTTATTAGTCAGAAGCTGCTAGTTAGTTAAAATTTAGTATGTGCTAAAAATAATCAGAATTTAGAAAAATCCTTAATATTATTAGATTAAATTGCGTTTCAAAAGACCAATTAAAGATTATTGCAATAAAAGTTAAAGGAGAGTTTTATAAACGTTTTAGATAAATTATATACAATTATATATATAATTATATATACAATTATATATACAATTATGAACGTTTTAGAAATCAAAGTTATAAATGCTAAGTGTTAGAAGTTTAAATAACTTAAATAATCATGCATAAATTTATAAATTTATGTCAGATATATTTATGTACTGAAGCCAAGAAAAAAAAATAGAAAATGATCGAAAGTTCGGAAGGAAAAAAAAGGCAGTATGGAACAGTAGAATGAGGTTGTTTTTTTGTTTTTTTTCTTAAATCATCGAAACAATGATATAAGAGCAAAAAATTTTTTTATTATTCATATGACCAAAAAGAAATGTAAAATTACATTGGTCATGCAATAATTAAATATGCTTCTTACGCATAAAGATTTCGATTTTAATTTCTTTTTTTATGCGATATAAATGTGGCGCATTAAACTCAAATAAAATTATGCATTTAATATCTGAATCAAATCTGGTTGATAATAATTTTTTTTTTCATTGTCAGCCTGTGGATAGCGGGAACAGCTGAGCATAGTATTCGTATTACGTTATACAAATCCCTGGCTTTAAATTTAGTAATCTCCGTGCATGGCATAAATAACAACAATCTAGTAAAAACCCACCGCTTTTTTTTTTTTTTTTTTTTTTTTATTTTATTTTTATTTTTATTTTTTTTTTTTTTTTTTTTTTTTTTTTTTTTTTTTTTATCTTACTGTACTTAGATAAAACGGATATCAATTTCCTTTTTTTTAAAAAGTTCATAACCATCTGATCTTTTCTGGCTCGATATGATATATCGATATGGTAGTACCGGGGTATGGCGATGGTACTTATGTACTGTACGTACAGTATAATTACGACACAAAAAAGATGATTTATTATATAAAAGTTAAAAATTTTATGACCAATTAAGTCAGTAAGTGATGTTTTATTATGAATTCTATTATAAATTATCACCTATCACTTTTATTTTGAAGTAATACATTATTTTCAATTAGGTATGTACGTACGTACTGTACCTATGTACGTACTTACTTATACGTACAAATGAACAGAACCGTTAATGCACAGCCAGGCGTAGGAAAATAAAAGAAAGTATAAATACACATACATATTCCTTTGGTACATCCATATCAAAAATTTTTTTTTGTTTTGTAAGCAAAAAAAAAAAAAAAAAAAAAAATCACACCACATATATAAATATAAAAAAATAATAAAATAAAAAAAATCAAACATATTAAAAAAATAACGAAATTACACCAAAGAACATATTAAAAAAAAAAAAAAATTAACGAAATGGCAACAATTATTAGACACAAACGAAAAAATAGTCGAATATTAAATGGTAACCGAATAGAAGAAGAAGAAGAAGGACTCGGAACTCCTATCAATATTTACCGAGAACACCGAGGTCATTTAGAGCAAGATAAAAGAGCTCGTACAGAATTAGATATTCAAATACTTAAAGATGATCTTTATGATCCAGTTTTAGAAACATCAAATAAAAAACACAATTTATCAAGAAATACAACATCTATTGGAAATTTGGTTTCATTTTTACCATCAACATTTTTTGGTGGTTATAGTGGAAATATCACAGAAAGTGGACGAACTGATGTATGGTGTTATTATCCTAATGACATGTTTACATCAGGAGTAACAATAGATGGGATTAAAGGTGTATGTTGTTCATAAAATTAGATTTACCTTTTTCAACTTTCAATTCTCAAAATTCTCGAAATTTATCATGAATAATAATAATAATAATAATAATAGTAATAATAATAATAATAGTCAAAAAATAATAGTCATTAAAAAAAAAAGTAACTGTTAACTGTATATTAGCAAAACAATCACAAATATAAAAAAAATGATGCATTCATTAGATATTTTTGATAACAGAAAATATCTATATTAGAAAACTTAACTATTTTTTCAAATTAATAATATGTATATATGTAAGCTCATTATAAGTGTTATTTTAGGAAACCTTTTTCACTACGTAGATGACAATGAACAACTTGCTATTATTGTTATTATTATTTACATATTTCAATTCTATACGTAAAATTGTTAATCTTTGTCATAAAAATCTTGTAAATATTTAAAATTATTACGTACTTACGTAAAAAGGATAAGTTTTTTTTTTTTTTTAATAAAGTATGACTTAAGTAAACTCTATGTGACTTTACGTACGTACTTACTTAAAATTTTATACAGTATATATATAACGACGATGAAATTACTTTTATGATCAATCATGTTTAAACGCATGCAAACTTTATTTATTAAAAGTTAAATTTAGTCATATTATTTATTATATATATAATAATCATACTATTATATATCACGTTAGTTTGTTTGGATTTCGAAAAAAAAAAAAAAACTGATTCACCTTGTTTGTGGTCCTTGGCTAAATAAATTACGCGAACAATCTCTCCTTTTTTTTTGAATCAAATGAACCAGATTTAGACAGATTTAGATAGGATTTAAAATTTAGAAGGATTCTCAGCGATCAAATCCATTCAAAATCCAAATGTTTCAAGAATCATGACCAAAATTATCCATACTCAAAAAAGTTTAAAGACTTTTTACGGATGATGTATCTCATGACACTTTGCATAACAGATAACCTATCTTTTTTGGTGAAACTAACCGAATATTTTAACAATGCGTAATCACGTGATAATTTATATAAGTACAAATCAATTGTTGTTACGAGTGGTCAAAGAGAAATTAGGAATTTCTTTTTGATGATCAAAAAAATAAAAATGTTACAAGAAACGTGAAAGAAGTGTGAAAATTTTGAAACATTCGTTTAGGCTAAACTGATCTAAACTGATTAAATATAAAACTTATGCACCAAAAGTACATAGTTAATTCCTTAACTAGAGGAATATAATAATATTGTGTCTACGCGTAACCTTGAATTGCAGAACATTTAAATGAATTTCGCTCAAAATTCAATTACTACTACAGTACTAACAAGTATTACATATTATTAATAATAATAAAAAAAATCATTCGATAAACACATGTCAATGCATGCATCCTGCATTGGATAAGTTGGAATGTGGTGCACTTATTCTGGGTGGAGGTGTACAATACAATACTACGTATTATAATGTTGAAATGTTATGACAACCTGAAAAAAAAAAAAAGACGGATAAACGGATAAATAATTGACAAAGTTACTCAAGTTACTTAAGTTACATAAGTTACATAAGTTACATCACGTAGTAAATAACAATACCAAATACCTGATACATTAGTACGTACCCAGATAAGTCCTCATAAGTTAACAATTAATTAGCTGGCTTAGATATTTGTTATTTTTAAAGTATATGGGAAATCTAGATATATTGATATAGATGCCACAATTCGGCTATGTAACTTGGCTATGTCAGTTGACCATACAACTGTTGAACTGGAATTTGTTTGGTGATGATGATCTTTCGCGACTCAATCAAACAATAACAAAAAAAAAAAAAAAAAAAAAAAAAAAAAAAAAAAAAAAAAAAAAAAAAAAAATCGAAAATGTATAAATGATTGTGCTAAAAATTGTTTATCACGTTCACTTTACAGTACGTACGTACAGTACAGTACGTACGTATCAGGTATGTACAATATCAGATATTATATTTATATATATACTGTCTTTCAAAACGATCACCATATTTTTTTTTTAGCTTTAACGTTAAGGAGTAAAAACTCATTTTTTACGTGAACCATACATACGTGTTAGATCTATGGTCACCGGATTTTGAGAAACATTTGTACACCGTAAATTTTTTTTAAAAATGTGGCTTTGCTAGATAAAATTACCTAATAAATTAAAAGGATTTTGTTTTTTTTCCATTTTTAGGTTTCTTTTTAGTTTTGATATCATTTGGAACAATCGCTACAAATACTACAAAATATCATAACTATAAAAAAAAAAAAATCACTCATCACTTTTTTTTTTTTCTCCATGTGATTATTTAATAAATAAAAATCACTATCTACTGTATATTGATTAAACAACGGTTCGGAATGAATGAGATTGGTGCTTTTAAAGTAATGATATTACAGTATCATCATCCCGCATTTTTTCCGTAACAATAAAAAATGTAGACGCATGCGTTAACGCCTGACTATTTGATTCTGGTTCTATCCGATAGTTCAAATAGTTAAATTTTTCTAATCCCGTCGGAAATTTATATCATTTCTATGTCACTTAAAACAATAAAATAAAAATAATAGGAAATTATAAGTAAAAAAATGATTCAAAAAGAAACAAAGAAATTAAACCATACCATATAAAGTAATGATTTCTCTCTAAAAAAAAAATCAGTCATATATCGATAGTTACAAAAAGTACAATGGACCCTACATTTAATACAAGGTATTGCATCATTCTTTATTTAATTCCTAAGATATCTATATAGTTTTGAATTCTTTTAATATTATACTATGTTTCGAATAAGAATGTAATAGGAATTCATTCTCCCTTTGATAGAAAAATTTGATTTCGCTCGGCGTAAAATTTAATGTGATGACATAAACATATATCAAATATACTAACCTCTAGTATTACTATTCTTTATTAGGTAATATACGGCGTTGTGCAATTGTGTGATTATTATCTTTTTTGCAAAAAAGAATTTTTCAACTCCGTGTCTCCGATAAATCGAGATTTTGTAATAGAAAAATAATTGTCACCAAAATTGTTAAAATTTTTTCTGTTTTTGAGTTATTCAAAACATTTAAGTACTATTATTTTTTTTTTAGTTACAGATTTCGAAATCCTGATTGTAGATGATCTGCAACTTTAATTTTTTTGGTAATTATCTTTGTTTTTGTTCTTTACACTTAAAGAAATGTTTCATCGAGTTTTTTTTTAATCCCTGAACTTGTTTCTTCGTGTGAATATTTAGCCCCTTGATTCCTTGAATATTACTATATATTGCTTACTTATTTAATGAAAACTTTCTTACACGTACATATGTGTACAGTATGTACAATATGTACAATATGTTCTGTATGTACTATCTGCTATATGATTACAGTATGTACAGTATATGTACGTACGAACGTACGTACGTATTGTACGTGCTCATTTACCATAACGGATCATTCTTATCATTTTATGTAACACATGTATTGTATTATAAATTATGCATATACTTTCGAGCTAATAGTATCGTTAATTCTTGTAAAAATTCCATTTAATTGTTACATCAAGTTTTTGTTTTTTTTTTTTTTTCAAGTCAAGATCTTGAATACAACCGTTGTTAGATAAACAAAACAAAAAATACTATCAATCGTTCGTTTCCTACTTTCGCTTTTCACATGGATTTGCTTATATGTTACACTAATGCCTGCATTAAGATAACTCATAGAACTTCATAATTACTAAGTACATTTCGCTATTTCGTTAATTTCCCGCGAAAAAGAAATAAACCACATGACCTTCGATCATTGTATTAGACTAAATTAGATAAATTAATATATATATTTAACATTTGATTTTTTTACTTATCAAATGTTAAACCTAAACTTTAAAGAAAGAATGATTAACCGTGCCGATATCTTTATAGTATACAAGGAATTCTCTGAATAAGTATAATTAAACCCTTTTATTGGTTTTGTTCCACATTCAGGTACCCGAACTGGTTCATCCATTTAATACTGTAATATTCCGACTTTAACTAGTTACGTAAGTACGTAAGTACTGTACGTACGGTATCAGGTATTGAATAATATCAAAAAATATGTTATCTTCTTTATCCAATTATCGGACGTTGAATTATTAAATATCGATGTTAATAATGTGATTGGTTGATGATAAATATTGCTGATGTTGAACTTTTGAATTTTTGATGGCTAGATAAAATGTACTTACATATGCACTTATACTTTTACCTAACCTAAAATTGTATATACAAATCAAAATTACATAATTTCATATTTTAAATTTTGAATAGTTCATTGAAATTGTTCACTAATTGGAAAATTTTACGCAATGCATCAATAAACTAACGAGGAATGACAGGCATTTTGTGTCAGGTGAGTATTTTGTATGAGTGTATGAGTACATTACGTTCGGGTGTACAATCACATTTTTTTTCAATAAATTAATCAAGATCGAAGTCTATCATTTTTAAAAAAAGAATGATTCGAACGTTTTTTAAATGTGATGAATATTTTATTTTTTTTTCAAATATTTTTAGCTTAATAAGGTACGTTGAAAAAAATTTTTTAATGTAACCTTATTAAAAAAATGTTTAGATTGATTTCATGTTAAACCATTTAAAAAAAAATTCCTCTTTAATAATAGTAGTCTTATATAAACATCTTGATCATCAGATATGTTATATTATTGTAGCCATATTGTTACTGCCATGCCAAAATTTTGATTATATTGAGTTTTAAAATTCTTATTAGACAGAACTGACGTTATCGGCTCCGTCTAATTTTAGTATAGTAGTAACTTATACTATAATTATTTACAAAATATATAGATTAAAAAAAAAAAATTTATATAAACAATTAAGTATATATATATATATATATTTTTTTTTTTTTAAAAAAAAAAAAAAGTAATTATAATCCGTTTTAAATGCAAGTAGTTTAAAATTAATTAATATATAAAAATAGCAATAGCTAATTGAAAATTATTATATTTATTGGCTAATAATACTTAAATTATGCATTTCTGGTCTAATATTATATTTGATTATATTTAATTAGGATCAAAACATTATAAATTCAAATAAAAAACAAGACTTACAATTTTTTTTTTTTGATTTCAAAGCGCTCACTTGGGGCATAGGATTTATTCAGTTTACTTATTGGAAATTACACATGGATAAGAGTACAACTAGCTACATATACACTTTTGGAGTCTAATTTAAGTGGTCTGCCCAAAGGGTTCATACTAACTGCTATACTGTAACCTAACTATGAGAATTGCCTATTTAAACCCTCTGATCTTCCACTCTTTATAACCAATCTTAACTGCTTTACCAGAGTATTCACAGTACCAGTACATATATAGTCAGTTTAAACCCCTAGTTTCTTTTTACTATAGTTCTTAGAACTTTTTCAATATATCTAAAGGTACAATTTGGCTTATCCTCTGGTAAAGTAGTACATGATCCCAGATATTCATTTATGCTTTGATAACTTATACCATGGCATTAACCATACTTGTAGTTAAAGGTACTCTTAACCTGCAACTATTGTCTACTTCTGGACTTGTTATTCTGAACTTGTTAGATTCATTTCAACTCCAATATCTATCACTATCTTTTTATTAGTTCTTTCCTGATACAGTAAAACTCTATAATAGTCACATTTACATTTGTCACAATCTTGCTATAGTTATCTTGATTCTTCTATCTAACTATATACACTATATATAAATTCTTGCTTGCTTTAGTTACAATCTTACAATAGACATATAGAATATCTAATTTTAGTATGTGACTATTGTTAGGGTTCCTCAAGATCAAATCAAATTGAATATTATACATATTTGAATTTGATTGAATTTGTATTAAGTAAAAAATGTTTTTTTAATCAAAATAACCCTAGTTTTATAGAACAATAAAGGCAGTTGTCTTAATAAAATTTTGTATAAATAGCTATTGAATCTATATTTCAATAAAAATTTTTAAATATTTATCAAATCAAATCAAATATTTTGTCAATTTGAATTTGATTTAATTTGAAATTTCTGTATTTGAATTTGATTTAAGATCAAATATTTGATTGAATTAAATCGAATCAAATCAAATTGCTATATTGTATATTCCAAACTTCAAACTAGCTAACCTAAATGAGTTGATCTATTTAATATTAGATACTATTAAAACTTTTCTTTTCTTGGTATCTACTTTTATAATATAGTTCTTTTTTCTGTTATAACTTTAGTAGCCAGTTGGTAAATCTTACTCTTTAGAACCTTGTTGTCCAGTTTTCTGGCTTCTGTTTTGGTAGTCCATCAAAGATTTTTGCTACTTTTTTATTTAGGACTTGCCAAACAGATTTATATTTCTCTAATTTTATGAATTTGTTTATATAATAACATACAACTATATTCAAAAGCTCTTATTTATAAAAGTAGGACCAAGACTACAAAACTACTACAAATAATATACTAAATCAATCAATAAAATGCAGTTAGATCGCTGACATTTATTAGGGAATATTTTAGGGGGTGGGGGTCAAGAAAAATCTTGTCTTAGTTAAATTTGATTGGCTAAAATTCTATTTATAGATCTTACCTGGGGGTGGGGGATAAGCTTCTATAGTAAATGGATATTTAGGTAATAAATGTCAGCGCCCTTACCAAAATATAGATTTATTGTTCTAAAGTATTACTAGTAAATTTTTTTAATATTTTAGTTAATACTCTAATATGTATTTATTAATAAATAAATATTTTATATTAAAATAAAATTTGTATTGCTTTATTTCAAAGACTAAATAAATAATTAAAGTTAGATATTTTAAATAAAAATAGTTAGAACTTTTAAAAACTTTATATATAAAGTTTATTATACTAAACAAATATTTATTTTATTTTATAACTATATAGTTGCCTCTCTCTAATCTGAACCTCTCTAAACCGAACACTATTAAACTCTCTTTAAACCAAACAAAATCTTCTAGAACATTTGTAAATTTTATTATAAAGTTCAAATAAGCTATATGTAACTTTTTGAAAACTGAACTTTTCCAAAGTAAAATTTTTTTTTGGTATTAAAGCAAGGCTTNAGTATTACTAGTAAATTTTTTTAATATTTTAGTTAATACTCTAATATGTATTTATTAATAAATAAATATTTTATATTAAAATAAAATTTGTATTGCTTTATTTCAAAGACTGTATACTAACTTTAAATTTGTACAGTAAAATTTTTTTTTGGTATTAAAGCAAGGCTTTGCTTTTATTTTTATTGAATAATTTAAAACAATTGCTTTATATAAAGCTAATTAAAATTTGTGCAAATAACTTTGTTAAAATTATTTAAATTATAAAAATAAAGGTTATACTATCTAAAAAATAGTAAAATTAATAGAGCCAACTTGATGTTATACAAGTTGGTTTATAATTATTAAAACAGATATTATACAATTATGGCTATACAAAGAAATTTATATTAAGAATTGCAAAGTTTTTAGCATTGAAACTTTTGTTATTAAAAAGCTACTAATTCTAAAAATAAATAATATTTATATAAATTTCATGCTAACAAATTATTTTATCTGAAATAGAAACTTTTAACAACTTATAGATTTAATTTTTTGTAGCAAATATAGCAGAACTTTTTATAATATCTTTAAATATATGCTCATGTGCCAGCCCAAATATATATATACTTGATCTCTATAAATATATTTTTTCTTATTATTCTATATATGCATATTATTGTATACTTCTAAATAAAGTTCCACAATTTAATTCAATTCGATTTGATTCGTTGATTTTAAATCAAATTCAAATACGGAAATTTCAAATCAAATTAAATTCAAATTGACAAAGTATTCGATTTGATTTAACAAATATTTGAAAATTTTATTAAAACTATAGATTTGATAGCTATTTATACAAAATTTTATTAAGACAACTGCCTTTATTGTTTTAAAAACTAGGGCTATTTTGATTAGAAAAACACTTTTTATTTAATACAAAAATTTTATTAATTTAGTAAAATTTTGTGTAAATTGAAAATTTTGAAAAGTGACCAAAATTTTAATATTTTTTAAAAATTACAAATAAATTTGTTTTGATTTGATTTGATTTAATTAAATCAAATTCAAATCAAAGGTTTATTCAATTTGATCAAATTCAAATATGCCTGATATTTGATTCAATTCAACTTTGAGAAACCCTAGTTCCAAGAGCATGCACTTAGAGGGATCTGTCTAACTGTATATAGAATTAACAGTTAATATTCTTTACAACATTATAAATAAAAGCATTATATTGGATGATAAAAAACTTTTATTCTTTATTATATTTGCTAATATATATTTAATTTATATATTTATTGTCTAAAGGATATTAGGTAGAGTTATAGTAATATGGTTTGTATGCATATCTGCAAATTAAAGAATTTAATTGGCTAGATCAGATATAATATAAAAAAACAATCAAAACATCAAAACAAGTCAAATAATACTTATTGACTAGATTTAATATTTGGTTCTTAGAACTCTAAATGGTTTTCATTTTCCTAGTTTATTTATTTTTGTATTCATATATATATTAGTATAAATATTAAAATAAGATGGCTACTATACATACCCTCTAAATTTGCTATTCATACCCTCTATTAAAATTAAAAAATTTTAAAACTTTGAGCAAAAATATTTTGACAACTATTTGACTAAATTTAATGAAATTTTTTATTTGAATTATATAAATTTGTAGAATTAAAATAAAAAAAAATTCATCAAATTTGATCAGATAGTTGTCAAAATACCTTCACTCAAAGTTAGAGAAAAATCAAAATGTTTATCAAAATAAAGCTATACCAAAGTATTTTAATAGCATTTTGATTTTTCTCTAACTTTGAGTGAAAGTTTCTTAATACTATCTGACTAAATTCAATAAATTTTTTTTATTTTAATTCTATAAATTCATATAATTCAAATAAAAAAAGTTCATTAAATTTAGTCGAATGTTTGTCAAGATACCTTTACTCAAAATTAGAAAAAAATCAAAATATCTATCAAAATAAAAGCTACGCCAAAGTTTTTTTTAAAACTTTAAGCAAAGATATCTTAACAACCATTTGACCAAATTCGATAAACTTTTTTTATTTGAATTCTATAAATTTATATAATTCAAATAAAAAATGTTCATTGAATTTGGTCAGATAGTTGTCAAGATATCTTTGTTCAAAGTTTTAAAAAACTTTGGTACAGCTTTTATTTTAATAGACATTTTGATTTTTTTCCAACTTTGAGCAAAAGTATCTTGACAACCATCTGACTAAATTCAATGAACTTTTTTTTATTTAAATTTTATAAATTTATAGAATTAAAATAAAAAACAAAGTTCATTGAATTTAGTTAGATGGTTGTTAAGAAACCTTCACTTAAAGTTAGAAAAAAATCAAAATGCCTATCAAAATAAAAGCTGTGCCAAAGATATCTTAACAGCTATCTGACCAAATTCAATAAACTTTTTTATTTGAATTTAATAAATTTATAGATTCAAATAAAAAAAGTTTATTGAATTTGGTCAAATGGTTTTCAAGATATTTTTGCTTAAAGTTTTAAAAAACTTTAATGTGCTTTTATTTTAACAGATGGTTTGATTTTTCTTTAATTTGAGCGAAGGTATTTTGATAACAAACTGACTAAATTTTGATGAACTTTTTTTTATTTTAATTCTACAAATTTATATAATTCAAAAAAAAAAAGTTTATTAAATTTAGTCAAATAGTTATCAAAATACCTTTGCTTAAAGTTTTAATATTTTTAATTTTTGTAGAGAGTATGAATAGCAAATTTAAAGGATATATATAGTAGCCACCTAAAATAATTATAACAAGTATGCAACAATTAAAAAAAAAACTTTTTATTTATTTTATATAATAAAAAAAAACAAAGCATGAATGGATAATTCTGATTTTTGAAATAGATATAGATATATTTATATAGTAAGCTTTATTGAATATGCCTTTTATTATTATAATTTTATACATGTTTTTAAAAATATTAATTCTATAATTAATTTAATATAGTAATTAAAATTCAAGATTATGTTTACAAAATTTGATTGTTTAATTTCTAAAAAATAAAATTTTTATAAAAATAAGAGTAAAGCCAAACTTAAAGTATAAAAATTAGTTCTTTTAATAGCTTTTTCCAAATATGAGTTTCTTTTTGTAAATATCATAATCTAATATTGATAATATTAAGTTCATCTTTTGATTTTTTGTCATACAATCTTGAAATGCCCAAAGTAACTATTGCAATTCTAATACTAGAAAAATTCTTAAAAATGCTTCCTTAGTACTATTTAACTTTGCTTGTTTTTTAGCTATAATATTGTTATAGAATGAGTTTTAATAATATTTTTTTTAATATATTTTCTATTATTATTTTATTTGATATTTTTTTTAAAGGTAAGATCATGCCTTAAAGACTTTTTTATTAAGTATATCTTTGTATATACTGTCTTTTTCCTCTATAATCATGCAGCCCATATCATGCAAATTGTGTGATTGTATGAAGATTTTATTATAATGTGCTTATAATAAAGTGGTTGCAGATTTTGGTATGATTATAAAAAGGTTTTACTATGATGTGATTATATAGAAGGTGACTATATAGGAGGAAGACAGTATTATGTAATACAAAGTTATACTATATTTTAAGTACTACAGACTCAGATATTCTTAACTATCTGTGGCCTAAATCTACTAGAGCTTTCTATACCCATATTTTGTACAATCTGAATTTTTGGACTACTTTCTATATTGTCATTTAGCTAATTACTATATTTCCCACTTTTCTTATATTGCCAATTCTATATTTTTAAGTAGATGCAGAGGCCTTATTGTAACTTCATAGTTACTTCCTAAACCTTGGTGTCCTAAGATTACTCATGCGCTAGTAAAAGATACTTGTAGGACCCGGACATGTAGTACAGAGGTCATACATTATGCATTTCGGCAAAAACCCCAGAAATTTGAAAAGCAAAAAATTAGTTTTTGGCAATTATCTTGGCATCCAGTAGTCCAATTTGAATGAACTTTTTTTTTAAAATGAAGCTCTCAGTGAGGCGCATCTAACAAAAAAAGTTCATTCAATTCTGATTACTGGATCAAAAGTTATTTAAATAAATAGATTTTGTCATTTTTAGCAAATTAGGTCAAAAATTGGCCAAAATCCAGTTATGACCTATATGAGAGATGTCCGGAGTCCTATACTTGTTCAATGTTTTTCTCACAACTCTCAGTAATCTATTGTATATTACTGCAGATATGCTATCTAGATTGGTTAGTAAATACTTTTTTTAAGGTAGGTGAGCATTAGCTATATTGCATAACTGGCCCGATTAAGAACAACTCTTATTCTCAGCAAGCTAGCTCTCACTTCTTCTATGTGACACAGCTATCCCAACTGGATTTTGTAATACTTTTCTATACTATTTTCAACTTTTTGTAAAGTAGTTGATATTTTACTATTAGTTAGGCCAGAAAGCTTTATTTCATGTATTGTACTTCCCACTGGGTGGTTCATCATTTTGTTTGTATTCCCACTTCACAGATCTGCTTCTATAGTAGTAGCTTCCTTCCAATTTAGGTTTGGTACCGGTGCCAGAGATGTTCCTTATCTAATTTAGACTAATTACTACAGATCCCTTTGTGTTTACCACTTTTCTCACCACTTGGGTTTGTGTTATAGTTATATCACTTTTCAATCAAGATTCCCAAGACCACCTTAGGGTTGTTAGTGCTATTTTGTTCTTGTTTGCTAAGGAATTATTTATACAACCTTTGTGCAACTGGACCATCATTTATAGTACCAACCCTCCACAATGGATTTCTTTTCAGAAATTTTTAAACCAGATTCATACTTTATATGGACTTTCATAGGGCCTTATATTTGAATTTTTCTAGAAACTGCTTCTTGTAAGATTCAAACCAAAGATCTTTGCTATAAGAATTGAGTATCTAATCATTTATTTGTATTGTATTAGATTATTTTATTATTTTATTTTATTATATTATTTTTATATTATTTACTATTAATAACTTAGAAGTATGAATAAACTAGTACCATTTCTACTATTTCTACTATTTCTACTATTTTTACTATTTTTTGCTATTTTTATTATTTTTGCTATTTCTACTATTTTTACTATTTCTACTATTTCTATTATTTTTACTATTTTTACTATTTCTTACCTAAAGCCAACAACTTTTTATATATAGATACTAATTTTTTAGCTGCAGTGTAATATGGTTGACTAATAAAAATGCAAAAAATTTAATATTAATTTAAATTTTATTAATAAATTTTAAAATTTTATTAATAAAGTTAAATTTTGTTATGTTTTTTTATATATAAGTGCCAAATTTTTAAACTATATATAACTTCAAATTGATATAAACTTCTTAAAATAAGAAATTCTAAAAATTTTATTTGTAAATTTGATAGTTTAATCAAAAAGCTATTAAATTTATAAAAACTTTTTTTCAGTGTATTTTATTTTAAAAAAATTATAAAAGTTAAAAAATTCATAAGGGCAGTGTCATTAATCACCTAATTATTTTTTATTAGAAGCCTACTCCCATTACCTTTTTCTTATTATATATATAGTCAGGTTTTTATATATAATTTCAAATTTTTTTACTCTCTCCTCTCCCTAAAAAATCATCTGATTTTTGTTACTCCTCTAACTAAAAGTTGATGGCTTTTCATAATAGCAACTATAGCATTTGTATTGTTGAATTAGTTATTTTAAAATTAGATTAGAATTTTATTTTTTTATTTTTTTTTCCAGAAATTTATAATAGAAAATCCAACTCTTTACCATATCCTATTATAAATAAGCACCCCTTTTTAAAATTTTAAATTTAAATATCTTAATAATTGACTAATCAAATTTAATAAAACTTTTTTTTATTTAAATTTTATAAATTTATAAAATTAAAATAAAAAATTTTTTATTAAATTTGATTAGTTAATTGTTAAAATTTTAAAAAAAGAGGTGCTTATTTATGATAAGATAAGGTAACTCAATTTGAAAATTTTGAAAAAAACTTAACTAACTAATTTCCTAGATCTCTATATAAATAGAGCCTACCAGATCTATTTACAACAAATTGAAGCACATAATGTTAGCTCTTGTCACTAATATTTACTAACTTAGTAATTCTAATTTATCTTGTACTATTTGCTATCTACTCTACAAATTCTATTAAACTTTTTGTTGCTTTTGAATTCAGTACTAGAACACTTATTTTGCCAACTATTATACCAGAACCCAGACATTTAGTACAAAGGTTATACATTATGCATTTTAGCAAAAACTCCTAAAATTTGAGAAGCAAAAAAACAGTTTTTGCTAATTATCTTGGCATCCAGTGATCCAATTTGAATAAATTTTTTTTAAAATAAAGCTCTTTAAGAGGCAAAACTTACGTGTTTAAGACTCTTGCACTTCCTTTTTTGATACTTCTAGATATACCCCAAAATTTATATACTTTTTTGATACTATCTTTATGTGATAATTTATACAACAAATAATGATTTGACATAATATAATACAATTTTAAAAATTTAAAACAAAGCATTCATTTTAGTTAAAAATTGCTTATTATTCAAAAATTCCAAAAAACAACCACCTTTATAATATTTTTTGGGACCTGATATTTTCATACCCCTTTTTTTTATTTTCACACCCTACTCTTGCAATAACATTGCCGCAGTACATATAAATAAATATAAAACAATAAACCAACAAATCTTATAAAATATATAAAACAAATAAAATTTATTATTACTCATTTAAGCTTTAAATTATTATCTGATATTAGAAACTTATACAGAAACTCTTTCTAATGATCACTTGAACCAAATTACCAATGAAAAAAAAACAAGAAACTTTTTGTTGCAAAGTTGCCTATACTTAATGTATAGTAGGATAACACAGAAAAACGGTTTTTATAAAGGTCAACTAACTTTCTGGGGACTCCTTTATATATTTAACATGCAAACCAAAAGCGTACTTTTACAAGATAACTGGCAGAAAGTAGAGCTCTTATACGAGAAATTTTGGTAGAAATTAGGGTTTTCTTCTATTAATGAAGTTTTCTATGGAAAAACAATGAGGAATAACAAAAAATTGGGGTTTTCCAACAGCACCCTCTTCTTTAAATTTCTTTTGAGTATCATATTATCATATATTCCTTGGGATTTTTTCAAAATTTTCGCCAAAAAATGGAAATCTCAGCTTACTCTCTCCAAAAGATCGGTAGTGTTTACTTCTTCTGAATTGGGACGATTCGAATCGAGACTGGCGCTATCACGAGTGAATTTGGTCACTATATACAAATAAACAATGAATAACGTGGTTGGATCTGGAGGGCACATGAAAATTTCTTATCTTTTTTTTTTTAGGTTTGTCTTTTTCTTTTCATATACTTGTATATACGTAGGTTGGATAATAAGTTTTGTCAGTAGATTAATATCTTGATCAATTTTAAAGATACAGTTTTAACTTTTATATATATAAATATAGTGGTTATAATAAATATGTAAAAAAAATTTTAAGTATTTTTATCAGATAGTTTTTAAAATATTGAATTTTTAATTTATTATATAAAAAATATTGCAAATTTTTTTATATAAAAATTAATTAATTTTTATTTTAAGTATATATAAAAAAAATTTAAAAATTTAATTAATTTTTCTAAAAATTTAACTAATACTAAAATCAGTTATGTAGTTTTTAAATATATAATTTATTTTTAAATTAACATATTAAAATTTAAAAAAATTTATAATTTAAAATTTTTTTTTCAACAACAACTCTTCCCGATGATCACCTGTACCAGATTTTTATACAAACGAAATACCAACATACTGGAGTTAGATGAGAAAGCACTGCAAGAAATGGTTTTTATAAAGGTCAACTATCTGTTCGGGGACTCCTTTATATATTCGGCATGCAAACCAAAAGCAATAGTAGAAGAACAAGTGATAACAAGCAGGCGGCACTTTAGTAAACACAGAATTTTGGTGAAGACAATTTCTTCGCTAACGAAGTTTTTTGCAGCAGCTTATTGGAGAACAGTATTTTGGTTTTCAAATACACTCCTTGGAAAATCTAAAGAACTTGAAATGAACACCCACTACCAAACTCATATGTTGCTGTCCCTTTGGCTTTTTCAAAATTTCGACAAAGTGGGTATTTCGGCTTACCCCCTCCAAAAGATCGACAATGTTTATCTCCCCAATTTGAAAATGCGGCTACCATTTTGGAACGAAGTCACGACTGGATTTTATTTCTCTGAAATAAATAATAAGCGACACGTGTTTGAGGAAACCTTGTAACGAAATTTTGTTCTAGAATGTTCTTATAGCTGTATTGTTTTTTTTAGATACCTATCTCTACAGTTTCTTTAAATTAGAGGCCATTTTTTCTAGCAATAGTTTTTCGCCTACATATGGTAATTTGAGTTTAGTTAGAGTAGAGACTACTTTTCTTAGTATCATGTAATTTTTAAAATAGTCCACTTGGTGCCGGGTCTTAATTGACCTGAGGCCTTGCTTTCCTTTTTTTTCTTTTCTTTTTTTCTAACATTTGTTTTGTCGTTTTCTTGGCTTTTTCTTTTTCTTTTTTTACCCCCTTTTATACATATTTTGCCCTTTAGTAGTTTAGTTATTTCCTCCCACTTCCAAGGATATTTCCTGTGAGAAATGCCCTTGTATGGTGGAGCGAGGCTGATTGACTAGTCGGTGTCTTCCGAGATGCCGTGCGGCGATTCGCAGTTGGTTTAGTTTAGCTAAATCGGGTGATGCCAGTGCTGTATTATTCTTTGTCCAGTCTGTACTATTTTTTTTAGTAGTATAATAAAATCAAAGAGGTCATACTTGGCGAGTCTCGCCTAAGAGGAAAAAAAAAATTTTCTTTGTTTAATTAGATTTTGCGAAGCTAAATTTTTTTATTTTTTAATATTTTTATAAATTTTATAGAAAAAACTAATTTGCCACTAGGTGTTTGAAACACGGATTTTGTGTAACATGTAAATCAAAATAATTTTTATCAAATAAACAAAGAGATAACTAAAATTTTTATTAATATTAGGGTTAGGGTTAGGGCCTAGGATGGGATAGAAGCATGTTTTATACCAAAATTTTATGAGGAATTTTTTTTACTAGAGCTCCAAAGATAATTTAATAGACAAAATTTTAAGATATAATTTAATTTGGGCTTTTTGCTTTGTTTTTGTTGTACAAAAAATGATCTGCATATAATCTACAAAGTGCATTTAATTCGATATTTTGATTGGCTTTTATATTTATTTTGTGTAACTAAGTGTTAATACATCTAGTGCCCAAATAGTAACTGTCAATTTTATAAATAATAATAATAATTTTGCAATAATTTTTATTTATAACTATTTTATTTTCAAATAAAATTATTAAAATTATTTAAAACAACCAAAAATTAAAAATTGTTATATAGATAAATTTTATTACTAAATTTAGTAAATTAATTACTATATATAGTAAAATATTTAATTTATAATAAAAATTACTTCAAATAATTATAAATAAAATTTATTTATATAAATTTTAATTATATAAATATAGTTCATTATTTTGGTTATATAATTTTTTTTATTATATAAAAATTTTTAACATAAATGACTTAATTTAAATTTTTATAATAATAAATTTCAATTGGTTAAATTAATAAATTTAAACACTATGTGGGTGTGGCGACTTAGGGAAGTTGTCAAGTTGTCACCCCAAGCGGCAGGTTGAGAGTTCGAATCCCATCGGTGACGCTTTGAAAATCGACCTGTGTTCGGTAACCTGTTTCTCATTATCAGTTGGGTATATAACCTGTAGTTTTGGTTTCACCATCTTGAATGGGAACTTTCGGGCATATTAGTGCAATGTTGCACTGACAAATCCAAGAAACCGGAAAAATTAGAAACCCGTTTGGCAAGTCCCGAATAAGGAGGTAGATTACGATCTTTGACGGTGCTACCAGAAAGGAGGTTGGTGCCGGGGTCGGAACGAACCTTATAAAGGCAATGTAGGAAACTGTAGTGGTTTAAGAATAATCCCTGACTGCAAGTATCGGTTAACGCCGTGACGTCCAGTTTCTGAAGACCATGTGGAGTATCAGATTGGGACATGCATTCCTTGGGTGGCCGGCGCGCTCTACTGGGATAGATTAGTCCTAAGGCAGTAAGTTATAGGATGATCCCCAGTGGTTTACATAAATAATCTGCTATGGGTGTGATAGATGAAGCAGGGATCAGAGTAGTTAAATAGGCAGGTTCCGTAGTTGGTCTGCAGGTATGGCAGCTAGTGTAGAACCCTAGGGCAGACTACTTAAATTAGGCACCAAAAGTGCACGTGTGGCTAGTTGTATACTCGTCAATATAACAGATATCACAAATTATCCAATAAAACTATAGCCATTGTAGACAGCCATTAAACGTTAAAAAAAAAAATAAATTTAAACACCAATTTTTTCAACAACTATCTAATTAAAATTAATTAAAATTTTTTTTATAAATTCATTATAACCACTATATTAATATATATAAAATTTAAAACTGTATATTTAAAAATGATCAAGATATTAATCTACTGACAAAACTTTTCATCCCACTTACGTATAATACGTCAATAGACATTAGTCTTGTGGCATTATATAATTTTTATTGTTTATGCTAGACGTGCTAGCATCTATAGTTTCTATTTTTTTTTTGCTTTTTCTTTGGTTTTTCTTTTATTATTTTTTTCTTTTAGTTGTATTTTCAGTTGGTTATTTGGTTAGTCGTTTAGGTTTTGTCCCCTTTAATCTCTTCCCCTTTTTTTATTCTTCTTTATAAGAAGCTTAGAAAAGAAGTTTTTAGGTGGAATAGATTCTGTAGTTGGTTTCTGAAGCCAGGTAGTGCTATACTTCTTGCTTAATGGTGAAGTCTGTCACTTGAGTATGAGCAGGTCCCCGAAATATATATAGATAGGTCAGGTATGAGTTTGCTTATTTTTGAGGTTTTTTATACAGATCTTTTCTATTTATAGTAATTTAATTGCTTATTTTTAAAGTTTTTTCTGCAGATCTTTTCTTTTTTTAGTAACTCTATAATTAACCTGATCTATCTATGTATATTTCAGGGTCCTGTATGAGCAAACTATTTTAGTACAATAACTAAACTTGGGCACCAATTTGGGCAACCGGGTTCGCGTTGGTTATTACTGTTGGGGTATATATTATGTAGTCTCTATATAATTCTTAATAAAGACCAAACCGATTACTAAGCTTAAAAAATATATATATTATCTGATATTAAATATTATTACAAAAATATATAATCTTGTGAATCTGTTTGTTCCTTGGTCAGTTCATATTAGACTAATCTTTTGAAACAAAATGAGACATCTTTAAATGCTCATAAGCATCATTCTGAGATAGGTATTACACAGATTAGTATAGTATAGATATGCAGTTTTTGTATAGTATAGGCTAAATTTTTAAATCTAGATTCAGTATAATATATATTAGCATTAGGGTTAGAAATTATAGCTGATCGGTATATGTAGTATAGATTTTAAATTTGGCCTATATTATATGGATCTCTTTACCTATTCCATACTGCTCTATTAAAATTTCTTCTGAGATTTATATAGTTGCTATGTTTTGCACTAATGTGTCTATGGGTTAAATAATAGGATAATCGATTCAATTATGATGTAAATGAATAAAATCATATATCAAATCGATCAAAAGTTGAAAATAATGCATATGATGTCATTAATCCTAATACGTAAATAAAAGAAATAGAGATCAGTTAAAAAATCAGAACTCTTCTTCCTGTTACTATTCAATAAAACAAAATAAAGATCAAACGCATATAATTTTAAAGACGCTATGACAGTTTTTATATGTAATACATAATAGTTATCAATTAAGTATACTATCATTAATATAAAAGAAAAGTTAAAGTGATTATTTTATTAAGACTCAACTTATCTGTTATAATTACAAGTAACTGCTTTATATACAATGTCTATGCTAGCTCCACCAGTTGATTGGTTTCCAAGTCAAAAGTCATTAATTGAGTTTGTATAATTATTTGGTGCCATCAATGGTTATGGTATATCTATTGCAAGATCAAAGCAATACAAAGTGTATTTGTGTTGTGATCGAAAAGGGAAGTACAGAAATCATTTAAACCTCTCTGAGCAAACATGACAAAGAAATACAAGTACCAGAATGACAGAATGCTCTTTTTAGTTTGTAGCACTAGAGAAGCTGGCAACAAGTAGACTCTATCGATTCATGACCCAACATACAACTATGATCCTCAGATAATGCATCAGCTCACTTATCACTTCGAAAATTGAATGTGCAAGCCCAACAGCAAGTGAATGAAATGTCAATAGCAGGTATTTGTTCTAGACAAATATTATCATCACTTCATCAAAATGATTTTTCACTTTCAACAACATCTCGGGATATTTATAATATTTGTACAAAGCTCCGTCTAGAAAATTTACAAGAGTGCACACCTATTCAAGCACTTATAAAGGAGCTTAAGAGTAGGGTGAACATAGATTATTTCTAATTGTAATCACATTGTAATCATATAAAATCATATGATTGACCAATCAGGGTTGTAAACAACGTGATCTGACCAATTAGAATTAGCAATTTTTTGTGCTACCTAAGTAAATTTAGGCCTATCTAAGTTTTTTTTATCAATATATGAAGGTAGATTTTTTCAAATATTATGAGTTCTAGAATTTCATGATTATGAAAATAAGGGCTTATTCTATCCCTTAGATTGTAGTAGAACACAGGCAAATTTGCCTGCGTTTTTGCACTTTTTTAGCTCTGATTTACTTTTTTAAAATGCTAAAATAATTAAATAAAACTTTGTACAATTATATTTGAAAATAAGGATTACTTTTTTTGCAAAATTAGTTTTTATATTATAAGAAAATAAATTATAGTTACATATAAGCTGAAAATAGATAATTTTAAGAAAAAATTTTTTTAAAAAATTTTATTACAATTTTTCTGCGATCTTATTTAGTTTTAGGTTTAGAACTATAGTTCTTAAGACAATATTGTAGTTTATATAAAGGATGACAACTTTCATTATTGCAACTTTAATGATTTACTTGTAAAAATTAAGACTTGTATTAGAAGTAAAGATTTTTTTTATAGACGGGAACATATAAAATTTGAAAAAATCTAAAGAAAAATTTTAATAGTAAAAATGCCAATACAAGAACTTTAAACATTTATTATATTAAAGTTTTCTAATGATTTTAAAAAAAAATTTATAACAAAGTTACTAAAACAAAACTCAAAGAATATTTTTTACTTAGAAAAGATATAGCTAAAATCAATATTTAAAATTTTATTAAAAATTTTAAAATACGCAGGCAAATTTGCCTGTGTTACAATCTAAGGGATATGATACCAAATTTTTGTTAAAATTGATCACATTTCTAAAAAGTTTTATCAGGGGCATGTGTTTAATTTCTATATAAAATCTTATAGTACTACGTAGATTATATGAAAATTGATCTACATTCATCCTACCTTTAATGAAGGTCAATTCGAGTATGACTATCAATGTGATGATATTGGACATGTAACACATCTTTTTTTTTATATTATAAATTTATTGAATTGACTTGTGCATATTCTTCCATATTGATCATGGACTGAGAACTCTAAAAAACTCTGATACAACTCAGATGATTCTAAAAAAGGAAATTTTGTATAGAAATTCATTAAACATTATATTTTTATATAGTAAATTTTCAAATTTTTTGCTCTATTTTATACATCTATTTGGCTAAATTACTACTAAAATTATACAAACTCAGATCTGAGTTGTACCAGAGTTCTTCAGAGTCCTATGGACTATACTTACAAAATGAACAAATTTAAGATGCCCCTTCTTAATATCATTGGCATTAGCTGTTTTAATACAACATTCTATTTATGTTTTGTATTTATAAAAGACAAACCAGAAGAAGACTATAAATGGGCACTCTCTCAAGTATTTTGTTTATTTGATGAAACTAACAAACCCAAAGTAGTTATTAGGGTTCCGCAATTTGATTTGATCTTCAAATATTTGAATCAAATATTTAATCAAATTCAAATTTGACTATATTTGATTTGATCAAATTCAAATATGGCCAAATTTGATTTGATTTGACAAATAGTTGATTTGATTTAAAAATTACTATTAAAAGTTCAAATTCAAATCAAATTCAAATTCAAATATTTGAATCAAATCAAATTCAAATTAGGGTCAATTTGATTTGATCAAATTCAAATTGATCCAATATTTGATTTGATTTGAATTTGAAGAACCCTAGTAGTTATAACTAACCGTAAGTTGGTGCTCATAAATGCACTCAAACGTATATTACCTGATTCAAATAATATTCTTTGCATATAGCACATGGAAAAGAACATTCTAGCTAAATGTGTGAGTCATTTTAGTAGTAGAAAAGAATGGACAACATTTCTTCAAAATTGGCCAAAAGTGATAAAATCAAGAATAGAAGATAATTTTTATAATCAGTGGGCTAAATTGTGTACCAAATATTATAATAAACCATTAATTATCAACTATATTCAAGACACATAGTTTCCATACAAAAAACGTTTTGTAAATGCATAGATTGATTGTTATCTTCATATCGGAAATGTAACAACGTCTCGTGTGGAGGAAGCTCATGGAACACTAAAAAAATATCTACAGGTTTCGACAAATAACTTATACTTGGTACATGAAAGAATCTCATTAATGTTAGAAAATCAGTATAATGAGATAAAAGCAATGGTTGCAAAAAATAAAACCTGGGTTCCTCATTTATAAAATACTGTATATTCCTGAAAATAAGCAACCCCCTAAAATAAGCAACCCCCCTGATTTTTTCAAAAATCTCAAAAAACGTGTTAGCAGTTGCTACATATAAAACATTTTTTTCTACTAAGTAAACTTCAAAATATCGATTAAGTAAAGTTGTTCAGCGTATAAAAATACACTTATAGTAAAATTTGGTGTCATTTGGACAACTTTTTATTAGTACGTTTTTCAATTTTTTCAAAAAACTCAATATTTTGAAAACAATTATTATAAAACGCACTTATGGTGTTTTACTACCAAATCTGTATAACAAAAACAAAAAAATAAATTTTAATTACTTTAGGTTAGGGTAAGGCCTGGGATTTTATCAGAGCACTAGTATATGCAAAATTTAGCAAGAAAATTTTTTTATTAAAGCCCCAAAGATGGCTTCATAAGCAAAATTTAGAGATATGAAAGTTTTTTTAAAAAAATAAACAAAAAAACGAAATTTTTTGTTACACCTGATCTTAAATTTTGATTGGCTATTCTAATACTTTTGTGTAATATGGTGTAAAACACCATAGGTGCATTTTAGTAAAACTTTTTTGAAAATAAGCAACCTCTCGTTTTTTCGTGTAATTTTTTGGCCAAAAAAGGTTGCATATTTTTGGGAATATACAGTACTCCGTTTGATGCTAAATTAATTACTAAGATATCATCGTATGCTTTAAAGAAAGTGCATGAACAATTTAATAAAGTTTCAAATGCATTCTTTGCCAACCCTCTCAAATCATATACTGTATTTGCGCGTAATAGCGGGCCAGGTCATTAATTCGGATCTTGAGTTTTTAAAAAATTGAGCTTTTTTGCTCAAAATAGCGCCCATGCGCATCTCAAAATAATGCGCACCCACCTTATATAACATAGTGCTCAAAGCGGGTTAATATTATTTCACCAACAATTACTTCAAATACAGAAAAGTTCACTTCGTAGACAGTTTATTTCATCGACTGCTTATTTCACAAGTTTTTTTTTATAGTTGCTTTATCCCTTAACTCTAATTTTAAACCAACTCTAATGATATTGATTAGAATTACATGTCGGTAAAATGGGCTGTCAGAAATATACTGTCTACTGTAACTAGTGTTTAAAATTCAAATTCAAAATATGTTCTCAAATGAACTAAATTTAGAGTATTAATGTTCTCAAAAAATTTTTAATGTTCTCATTATATAAAATTTATTTTTTTAAATATGCATATATTTTTATTATATAAACCTATTTTGGATTTTTAAGTAAAGTTATAGACAAAATCTTTTTGATTTTAATAGTATTTAAAACTTTAAATTAGTTAAATTGATCATGTAATATACATATTTAACTTTTTGCAGCCATAAATCTTTTTTTCAAATATATAAAAAAAAACTAATAGTTTAAATACTAATAATATTTTGAGAACATTTTATTAATACAAAATGTTCTCAAATAAGAGAACATTATTTTAAATATTAATGTTTTTAAAAAAAATTTAGTGTTCTCATGAGAACATGAAAACATGAGAACATCAAATTTTAAACACTGACTGTAACTATTAATGTGGGAGAGTGTATGCATTTAGCCAATTTAACTCTAATAGTACTGGAAGATAAGTTTATAATTTACTCAAATAGAGGTCTCTTCAATACTACACTAGCTTATTTCCTTTATTTTTCTTAAGTAAAACCAGAGAAAACTTTTCTAATATTGTATTGTATTCTATTGTATGTTTTTATTGATATCGAATTCATTCGTTTATATACATTTGAATTTAATAGATTTAATATGTTGTTTAACATGCTACGTAATGGTACAACCAATCCCAGCATGTTGACGTGCTATTTAGAAAATTTATAATCTGTGCCCCTTAACACGTATACGTGCTAACACCTTAACGTATTATGAAGATTTTAAATAAAGAGAAGATTTATTTACAAATTAGGTGTAAACTAATCAGGAAATTCGAATCTAATGTCACAATTTAGAATTGTGACACTATAAAATGGATATCTGTAAATTAATCGTCTATAAAAAAGCTTGTCAGTAGAAGTAAGTTCGATGTCTTTAAAGTGTTTAGCAGTAATCAAACCAATTTTAAATATTGGTACAGGATTTCAAAAAAAAAGACCTTTTGACTCAAAATAAGGTACATGCATGTTTCACAATAATGCACAGGGTCCAAAATAACGCTCAGGGGGTGTTATTACGTGCAAATACGGTACTGGTACTTTTACTGTGACTATGGGTCTTCAATGTGCATATACTATTCAGGAACATCTTGCAATGAACGAATCATTGAAGCTTGAAGATATTAATTAACATTGGTGGCTTGAAAATAAATTACAATCTGGGAATACAGAAAACTCATTATTGCAACTACTACAAAAATTCTATCAACGATATACTTCTTTATCATCCTCTCAACAAGTAGCAGTGCAAAATGAATTGTCACAAGTTATACAAAAGCCCTTAATAGTTTTGGAGCCAACAATACAACATACAAGGAGACGACCTGTTGGTTCAGAGAATAAAGCTCAATCTCGACTAAAAAAAATCCATTAGCATTTGAGTTAGAAGAAACTAGAATATATAAAAGAAAATATGGTGTATGCAAGAAAGTTGGCCATAATAGTAGAACCTGTTCTGACTGTGCAGTAGATATTGTAATGAAAAATATACTAATTGATGTAATTCCTTTATATAGCAAAACCATTAAATAAAATTTGGGTGCATATCGCTTTATTTTTTAATTTCAGTAGTTATTAACATTTATATTTAAAAGTGAGAAAAAAATCTAATAAAGAGGTATTGAGAAAGAATAACTGTAATAAATTTTTGTTACCCATAATACAACTTTTATATACAGATCACCATCTCAGGGTGTTCGATAATAAGACAGCAATTTTTCTCTAATTAACTAATCGAACAATTTTATATATAAAATGTTATTTTTTTTCTTAAAACTTCAATACGACTACAAAGTTAGTTTTTTTTTTACATTACATATGGTAGAATTTATTTTTTCTAAAACCATTTTAATTACAGTTTTACTTGGATGGCCAGAAAAAGTTTTTAAATTAATTGATAGACTTGATTGGTCAAAATGCAAATTGCACTCTGTAGCTTAGTTCATAGGTACTTATTACTACGTAATCTTCTTGGAATTTCTCTTTGTAATTTTGTGTTGTTAAAGCTGCACATCTTATTAAACCTGGAGAAGAATGGATTTTTACGAGTCATATAAATGTCCATTTCAATTACAAAAAATACAATATATTCGCTATTATTACACAGAAAATTTCTGATAATTGATTTTATAGTACGATTATTTTATTGCAAAGGTAGAGAATGGAAATAAAAAAAAGAGGTGTAGAAATATCAGGTCTCTATTTTTTTTAAAAAATTAGTGCTAATATAGTAGGTATTAACCTTAAATAAACTAATTTCAATTATGCTACAAGTTTTTTAAAAAGTGCAGATACTTAATAATATACTGTATTTAAACTATTTATTATATATATAGAGTTTTTTTAAAAAATTTTTATTCATTTTAAAAAAACTTTACATATAAAATAGATTTATTCTTTTTTTTAAAAAAAACTCATTATATAAATATTGGTTTAAAAATATATATAATCTTTGTTAAAGCTGCGCAACCAGATCAAAACTAAAAAGTTTAAAAATAAAAATATAATAAAGCATGCTAAACTTTTTAAAAACAGTAAATTTTATTTATGGACCAAGTTATTTACTGGTATTTGCTATTCTTTATAAAAAAATTATAATATTTATTATATGATTATTTTTTAATAAATTAATAGGTTATTGTTATTAGAGTCAGATTTGTAATTAGAGTTAAGGTTTGTGCAATTTTAAAAAAGATAATGGCAATTTGCTTGTAATACCAGTATTAAAAAAATATATAAATTTTAGGGTACATCTAGGAGTATCAAAAAAAGTAAGTGCAGGAGTCTCAAAAACATAAGTTTTGCTTCTAAGAGTCATATCTAACAAAAAAAAGTTATTCAATTCTGAACATTGAATTAGAAGTTATTTAAAAAAATGTAGTTTGTCATTTTTAGCAAATTAGATCAAAATTGGCCAAAACCTAGTTATGACATATGAGAGATATATGAGGTTCTGTTATACCCAAGTAACTGTTAATGCCCATTTTAGCTTAACTCTTTTTTGAGATTATAATTTACTTAGAGCTACTGTCTGAGATATTGTTTTTAGCTACTAATATAATAACCCTTATCTTGATCTCAAAAAAATTATTATTGCTCTATTTCATGCTTATATCCAATATACTCTTGCATCTAGTTTTCTATCAGATTTTCAAGAAAATATCTTTGATTTCCATATTAAAAGCCCTGCTATTTTGACTTTACTACTTGGATGAATAATTAATACCCTTGCATATCTTTATCCGTTATTACAAAAGCTAGTGATGATCTTGAATTTAGTACTACTTCTACTTCTCAATCTATATATACTCTAGTGCCAGAGATTTAGATAACCAAATAGAACCTTTCTATTCTACTACTTTACCTTTTTACAATAAAAAAACTACTCAAGTTCACTTTTTTTTATACTTGCACTTTTATCTTCACTTTTTACTAAAATTCTTTTAGATAATCTATCACCTTGCCAAAATACTTCACCTTTTAATTAAATTTTTTAGATTCTTTAGAATATCAATCCTTTTCAATATCTTCAATGTACTCCTTAATCTATAATCACCTCTTATCCATCTATAGTAAATAAACTCAATTCTTAAACTAATTTAATCCTTGATACTACTCCTTTATGCATTCTTCTTCTTCAACTTTAGCATTAAACCTTTATTTACTAATCAGAACTCTTTTTATTCTTCAACCAGAAATTATTGAGTCCCAATAGTTGTAGCTTATTCTGACTAAACAGTTGTTAAACAAGTAGCTTACAAAGAAAGAATAAATTTAGATAAAATAAATTTAGATAAAATACTAAAAAAAGTACAAGAAGAAAAAGTACTACAGTGTAACCTCACAATAGTCACATTCACATTAGTCACAATCTTGCTATAGTCACCTTAATTTTCCTATTTAATTATATATACTATATATAAATTTTAGCTCGCATTAGTCACAATCTTGCAATAGAACATAGAAAGTCCAATTTTGGTACGTGACTATTGTGGGGTTTGACTGCATTAGAAGCAGGATAAGAAAAAACTATAAAAGAACCAACCCCAAAGACAATATGACCAATAATATTTTAAATACTGCTACAAATACTATAACTACTTTTGTCAATGCTTTTGAATATAGTAATAAAAAATCATTTATTAAAATTAACTTTTATCATATTAATAGAACTTAGAACTCTGTAACTTGGATTAAAGAATTTGAGAAAACTGCTAGAGCTAACTATTGGGGTTCTGCTTAACAATTAAAATTAGTCTCTATTTATATGAAGGGCAATACCCAAAAATGGTTAACTAGTCTAGCTAATATTTTAATATATTTTCACTATAACTAACTTAGCTAACAGGTTGATAGTAACCTATACCAAAGTTTTACTCATCTTTTCAAGAAAAAACTTAGCACTACAAAACAAAAGCTACCTAGTCTTTGAAATTAAACAAGGTACAAATACTATTAATACTTATATTAGCCACTTTAATTAACTTAAAGGATGAGTAGAGCCTAACAATATTTTTTTTGCTGCTATTATAATTTAATTATTTATTTAAAAACTACTATCTAAATATGCTATGAATGTTTAAGCTACTGAATCTGCTAACTTTATCGCTAAAACTAGAAAATAGAAAACTGAACAAATAATCTCTAATTATAATGCAAATAATACTAACCAAGCTATTAAATAACTTACAAAACAAATTGCTAAGCTTAGCATAAAACAAGCTACTTCTTCTACTACTTCTGCTTATTACACTAACAAAAGTAAGAACAACTAGAGATATTATAATTCATTCTGATCTAGTTTTAGCTCAAAAGACTGGGTCTAAGCAGTGAACCACAAACCAAACCAAAATTTATAAACTGGTCCATGGACCAGTTCTAGTTTAGTCCAGTTAAGAACTAGTTTACCTGCAGCCAATAGGATTAGAGAATTTTAATCAGCATTGTCCGAAGCGTAGCTGAGGACACTTTACTTCTAGATATTAGAGATCTGTTACATCACGTAATGATGTCTGTTACATCGCATAATTAGCTAATAAACATGTCGCGTGCTAACACAACAAAAAAATAAAAATTTTTAATTTTAAATTTTAATAAAACTTAAATTTAGTATGCTAATAGTGACTATTTATTAAGTAAATCGACCTTCATTATTAAGACAATTTTGTTCGCCATAACAAAATCTACTTACTTCTAAACTTTCATAAAAATCAAATAATTTTTTACTAATGGACATTTATAAAAAAACATAATAGATTCTTTTGGTACAAAAGTGTATTTTATAAAAATCAAATAATAAAAATCATCCAATTTTTATGAAATTTAGAGGTAAGTAGAACTTATAACGATGAATAAAATTGTCTTATTAATTAAGATCTATTTACTTAATAAAAAATTTGCTGACTATGTATCAAAGTTGTCTTTTACAAGTTTACTTAGTGCATGAAACTTTATGCACTAAGTAAACTTGTTCAGCATCTAGAAATACATCAAATCGGCATAATTATTTTTATTTTACTTGAAATTTAGAGAATAGATGCATAATTTTGGATTTTTGATCAAAAAAGTCAAATTTAAGCATCTTTTCTCCAAATT
>QKWP01000493.1:183867-195024 GCA_003550325.1 Gigaspora rosea | reverse complement strand
TATTATACTATAAATATGAAATTTATTTAGTTTAATAATGGTTTAAAAATGTTTTTATTAATATTACTAAAACAGTTTTAATATATATTATTTATATTATTATTATTAACTTATAACTAGTAATTATTATGTTTTTTAAAATATAATAAAAACATAATGGATATATAATCATAATATTTTAAATTTTTTTATAGTTTCAGTAAAGTATAAGATTTTATAGAATTTTATTAATAAAATTCTATAAACTCTTATAATTTACAAATTTACTAATTAATTCTAACTTAATGCACTAAGTAAACTTGTATTTATTAATTGTTATTTTTGGCTTCGAACACTAATAGTATTTGTTTCCTAGTAATACACATAAATTTTTTACATATTCTTTTATTAGATCACAAATATGCAAGTATTGTACCAAATACAAACCTGTAAGTAATTTTATAATATATTTACTTAAATGTACTTTTCTAATTGAACTTAGTTTTATTGTTGAAAAAAACAAATTTTTTAAATATTTTTTGGTAGGCAAAATTCTTTTGATTTTTTTCAAAATTATTTTGAAGTTACATTTATAGTATTACTAGTAAAACTAACAATATAATTTAATTATACCTTTTTATTATAATGTACAAAAAATTATTTTATATTATTTTTTTTTTTTTGCTGTTGCATAGCAGACCTTATTGAGAATTGGTATGTTACATTTATAGTTAATGATTTACATTATGCCCTAACTTTATAAGACCTCTCCTATTCAACTATACTTACTTCATCCTACTATTTTATAGGAACTACTTAGGTTGGCAATTAGCTACTACTTTCCTATCTTAGCTAATCTGATTACAGATATTTCATCTCAGTATTACCTAAGTGAATAGGTGTAATAGGACCCTTAATTCTTTCCATGTCTTATATGTTTTCAGATTAGACCTTCAGAGATATTATGCTATACCTTAACCTATGTATTAGCAAATTCGGTTATCTGAACCACATAATCACCTGCTCTTGTAAAGTTTGCTCTAATCTCAGTATCCACCATTCCCTTTTTACTAGTCTTTTCTCAATATATTTCAAACTTCCTATCCATTAGCCTAGAAGGGTCGATCTACTTAGCATTAGGTACTATTATGGCTTTTCTTCTCCTAGTACCTACTTTCAGACATAGGTCTTTTTTCTCTAGTACAACTCTGGTGGCCAGATTGGTGGTTTCTCTTTTTCAAAGATCTTAACATTTAGTTTTTTAGTTCTGGTTTTCCAATACTCTAGTTTTGGTAGCACTATCAAAGATTTTTGCTATTCCTTACTCAGAACTTGCCAAACAGGTTTCTGTTTCTCTAGTTCCTTGAATTTGTCTATATAACAGAACACAACTACGCCAAAAGCTCCTATTTAAAATGGTCAACTAAGGCTACAGGTAATATAACCAACTAATTGATTAGAAGCAGTTACCAGACACAGGTCTATTTTTTTAAAGTGTTACCAGTAGATTTAAACCCTAGACCTGCTGCTTGAGCAGTGACAACTTACCAACTTTTCTAAATCACTACATTAAGAAATTATTTTATTATTAAGCAATTGATTATTTTTATATTTCTAAAACAAGTATGTTCATTTATTCAATTTTGTCTATTCCATTGCTAGTTAGAAATAGTATTACCAAATATAGAGAAAGCTTGTTTATAAGCAATGCTAGTTGCTTAAATACTTAGATAGTCTGATACTATTTTTGAGAAAATTAGTTAAGTTTTTTGATTCATCTTCTACTATTCCAATGAGATTATATCTTTTTTAATAGTTTCTATTGCAATATAATAATTATAATATATAAAATATATATTAAATTTAGAGATGGGCAAAATGGTACTTTTTACACTATGCATGCGCATGGTATGCTGCATGCATACATTCATGCATATTATATGTACTATATTTAATCAAGTCTGAGTCTGGTTCGGGTCTGGTCCAAAGTCTGCAGACTAGTCTAAGTCAAATTTTTTTTATGTATTTTTTGATGCTAACCAGGTTTACTTAGTGCATAAAGTAAGAATTAATTAGTAAAAATTAGTGAATCATAGGATTTTTTAGAATTTTATTAATAAAATTTTACAAAATCTTATGATTCACAAAATTTTACTAATTAATTCTAATTTAATTCACTAAGTAAATTTGTTAAGCACCTAAAAATACATTAAATTGGTAAAGTTGTTTTTATTTTTATTTTATTTTTTTGCATTTGGCGATCTTGCCTTTTTTTATTATGAACTGTGCAGGCTAGCTGCCTTGTACAAGTACAAAATATGACTATTAACATTCTATGTAAAAAAGACTCTTCAAGCGATAACTAAGTTACCTACCCAAAGCGATCCGCCATACCAACCATTCGTCTCAATCCGGTCTCAGAATTTACCTTTTGTTTTATTCCGTCAATCACTGACTGGTATTGGATGCCATATCAAGACCGCCTTTCTTTTCTTAAAATTTTAACTTCTTCACAAAGAGTACATAAAGAAACAAAAAGGAAAAGATAAAAACAAAAACAAAAAGAAACGACAAAGTATAAAAGGGAAAAAAACAAAAAGAGGGGAAAAAGGAAAAACAAAAGAAAAGAATAAAACAGAAAAAGAGAAAAAAAAGAAACCAAAATAAATCTAGATAGGTATAGTCAAAGTCTATACTAAACTCGTAAAAATTATACAGCACAGTCTCTATGATCTCAGTGCTATATTATAATGAAGAATGTAACTACATAACTCTACATCTTCTACGAGGTCGAGATCCACCAAGCGAAAATTTATTTAATCCCATCCGTCTGAAATTAGTCCTTCACCAAAAACATGTGATTACCTGGTAGCATTGTGAGCATGTGACTTCTCGTGGCTTCATGCACTAAAGTTTCTATTCTCGGATATAAACAATGTTGATCTTCTAGAGGGGGTAAGCCGAAATCGCTACTTTTTGGAAAAATTTTTGAAAAAACTGAGTGGGAGGCCGATACACAAGTTTCACTTGTAGAAAGGAAGGAGTGTGGGTTCTTCTTTATCAACTTCATATGCTCATAGTTTCACTTTATGGTGGATACCCCAAAAAGGCTTTTCCTACTACCAGTGAGTGATAAACTCTAAACTTGTCAGCAGACAGTCTATTAACTTTGTCTCTAAACGACAAGTGCCGTAAAGCGGTGAGTGATAAACTCTAAGACTACTAGCAAGATAGTCAATTAACTCTATCTCTAAATAATAGCTGCCGCCATAGGACCTATGTAAGTATGTCTTCAGTTTATACAAAATTAATACTAAAGTTTTTGCAGAATATGTGTACAAGTGATCGTTAGGAAGAGTGGCTGTGTTTTGGATATAGGACTTTTTGTAAAGTTGTTTTTATTTTACTTGAAATTTGAAAGAAAGATGCATAATTTTAGATTTTTGATCAAAAAGTCAAATTTAGGCATCTTTTCACCAAATTTTAAGTAATATAAAAACAACTCTATCAATTTAATGTATTTTTAGGTGCTAAACATGATTATTTAATGCATAAAGTTAGAATTGGTTAATAAAATTTTGTAAATCATGTAGATTTTGTAGAATTTATTAATAAAATTCTATAAAATCTTATGATTCACAAAATTTTACTAATTAATTATATCTTAATACAATAAGTAAACTTGTTCAGCATCTAAAAATACATCAAATCAGCAGAAATATTTTTATTTTACTTGAAATTTAGAGAATAGATGCATATTTTTGGATTTTTGATCAAAACAGTCAAATTTAAGCATTTTTTCTCCAAATTTCAAGTAAAATAAAAACAACTCTGCTGATTTAATGTATTTTTAGATACTGAATAAGTTTACTTATTGCATTAAGTTAGAAAAATTTTGTGAATCAGAAGATTTTATAGAATTTTATTAATAAAATTCTATAAAATCTTATTAGATTCACAAGATTTCACTAATTGATTCTAACTCAATGCACTAACTAAACTTATTCAGCACTTTCAAATACATTATATCAGCAGAATTGTTTTTATTTTACTTGCAATTTGGAGAAAAGATGCTTAAATTTAAATTTTTTGATCAAAAATCTAAAATTATGTATCTATTCTCTAAATTTTAAGAAAATAAAAATGATTATGCCGATTTGATGTATTTTAGATGCTGAACAAGTTTACTTATTGCATTAAGTTATAATTAATTAGTAAAATTTTGTGAATCATAAGATTTTTTAGAATTTTATTAATAAATTTCTACAAAATCTACATAATTTGTAAAATTTTATTAATTAATTCTAACTTTATGCATTAAGTAATTGTGTTCAGCATCTAAAAATATATTAAATCAGTAGAGTTGTTTTTATGTTACTCAAAATTTAGTGAAAAGATGCTTAAATTTGACTTTTTGATCAAAAAATCTAAAATTATGCATCTTTCCTCAAAATTTTAAGTAAAATAAAAACAACCTTGCCGATTTAATATATTTTTAGGAGATGGACATGTTTACTTAGTGAATAAAGTTAGAATTAATTAATAAAAATTTGTGAATTATAAGAGTTTATAGAATTTTATTAATAAAATTCTATAAAATCTTATAATTCACAAAATTTTACTAATTAATTCTAATTTAATGCACTAAATAAATTTGATTAGTGCAAAAAAATACATATAAACATATTTAAATTCAGTTTAATCTGCTGATTTCAGATCAGATCTAGACCAAACTTATAATTGAGTTTGAGTCTAATTTGAAGTTTGAAATTAGTAAAATTTAGAGTCTGGGTATGGTCTGATCTCAGAAGCACTAGTCACACTAATTCTATTTTAACTAATTTTGTATAAGATGCATTAAATTGCTTAGACCATGTGCATGCATGCATGCATGCATCATGCACATGGTGCCCATCTCTAATTAAATTATATAATTGCAGAATTTATTATGGACAGGATGATCTGAACTAGTTTTAATTTATAAACTATGGACCACTTAAACCAGTTCAAAAGACTAGTTTAGACTACAGTTCTTGCTGGACTCTAACCTCTCTAAGAATGATCCCTAACCAAGTTCTGGAAATACTATTAGCTACTATTGTGAACAAAAAGAACATTTTTATCTATAACTATTATGCTTGATATTAGGGTAACAGAAAAGACTACCAAGAATACCAATCCTATAATAATAATTAATTCTAGAAATAGCTAGTTCTATAATAGATTCAGGTTCAGAAATAGAAGTTAGTTCAGAAAAAAAAACTATAATTTCTTTAAAATATTATCAATTCAGAAGCTAAAAGCTAGTTATATGACAGATATAAAGACAATCGAAGTTACTATTCTTCTAATCAATCCTAATTTTATAATTGATCCTCTACTCTCTATTCTCATAATATCGATACTCTTGATACTTTTAATAACTACACCTATGAGCAATTTGAAACTTTTTGGTTAATAAATCTATTCAAACTACTTTTGCTAGTTATTTAGCTAAAAAACCTAAAACTAATCAGATAAAGACATCTACTTATACTACTTTTGTTAAATGCAATAAAAAAAGCTTTACCTTACTATGATTGATAGTAGTGCTACTATTAGCATGATTTCATACCAAATTGTTAGGGGCCTTGAATTAAATATTAAAGCTCTTTTTACTAACCTTAGGGGAGTGACAAAAATCAGGTGATTTTTTAGAGAAGGAGAGGTAAAAAAAAGTTGAAATTATATATAAGAACCTAACTATATATATATTAAGGAAGAGGGAGGGGATAGACCTCTGATAAAAAATAATCAGGTGATTAATAACACTGCCCTTATTGTATTTGCTACTGGATTTTCTATTTGACCTCTATATATAATTAAAACTCTACCCATTAAAATTAAAGGAACTAGTATTCCTTTAAATATGAAGTAATAAATACTATATATTTTTAAAAATATACTACTCTGAAAATATGCTACCTCTCTGATTTTTTTTAAAAATCTTAAAAAATCTATTAGCAGTTGCTATATATAAAAGTCTAAATTTTACTAAATAATCTCAAATATGACATTAAGTATATTTGTTTAAAACTTCAAAATATACTTATTATAAAAATTTGGTATCATTTGGACAACTTTTTATTTAGTAAATTTTTTTTAATTTTTCAAAAAATTTAGCAATTTGAAAATAAGCTATTCTATATATTTTTGTATAATTTTTTGCTCAAAAAAGGTAGCTTATTTTCATACTACCTCTTATTATTTTTAGGTAATAACTAGTTACAGAAAGTAGATACAAGCTATAATTGAAAAAACAAAGCCTATACTCTTTGGTAAAACAAAAAGAAAATTTATATGCTTACTACTACAGTCAACCCTCCATAAATGCAACCTCCATAAATGCAATACCTCTCTAAATGCACGTTTTTTTCTATTCCATGTTCTCTTGAATAACATTTTATATCACACTAACCTCCCTAAATGCACGTGGCCAATCAAATTTTAGTATTTAAGATAGGTTATACATTTTGGTAGAAGTTACACAAACTTGATGATCTAATTTTTAAAAGCTGCAATTTAATTGGCTCTCTCTAAATGCAAACCTCCCTAAATGCATGTTGTAGGCTTGTCTCTACGAGTTGCATTTATGGAGGGTTGACTGTATAAACAAAATCAACTTCTACCTGCCCAATCTACTATTACTGATAAAAAGGAATTAGAAAAATTTAAACAAAATTCTTAGCCCAAAAGAAGCTTATATATTTAATACAGAACCAAATACTTGACAACTATTACTCGTAGACTCAGATCTAGTATATCTTTCTTTAACCAAAAGTATAAATGCTACTACTTTTATAACCATCTTTATGCTGACTGCTCCAACAATAAATACTATCAATACTATCACTATAAACATCTTGCTGCATACTGTTCCAAACAAGCCTCTAAATACAATATTTGTAAAATCTGCTCTAAACCCAGATATTTGTATAAGAACTGCTCAGATAATCAATATTATCAATGTGGTAGTATGGACATATTGGAGCAATCTGTTCCAAATAACTTAGATACTAAAGAACCAAAAATACCAATATAGTTGTTAACTCCAAGAAGTAAATGCCCAATATCTATAATTATTTTTCTAAATGAATTAACTACTGCTACTAGTATTAATAATACTATCTGAAACTATAGTTTCAGGTTGACTGAAACCAAAAACTGGTATTATCAGTTTTAGATATAATCTTTTGGCCAAAGCTTGTCTATAAACTAAAACTATACCAATACTCTGAAACTATATAAAACTCTGAAACTGGCCTGCTAATAAATTTTAATTAAATATTTCTATAGTAAAAAAAGCATTAATTTAATCCTATAGTCTTTAATATTAAGGCACCATCTCTAAATTTTTTGTCTTATATACTTAGTTTATTTACAAAATCATATTTGTTAAATTTTAAATAAATAGCAGGCCACATCTCTAGTACATATATACATTAGTAGGAATAAAATACATTTTTAATTATTTTCATAGTAAGAAATGACTAGAAATTTGCATTTTTGCATATATGCGTATATCTACAAAACTTACTCTCTTGAAAAACATTTATTGCCTACTATTCTACTTATAAAAAATCTATCTGCCCACTCTTCTACTTATAAAAAATCTATTTTTTTTAACTATATATCTATTATCCACTTAACTAATTCTTATTTTCTTATAAAAAAAACTATTCCTAAAGAAAAAATGTCAAAAAAAACAAATAAATAAATAAATAAATAAAGTATGAAATATTAAAAATAATTTAAAAATTAAAAATAATAATAAAAACATTTAAATAAAAATAAAGGGAATATGTTGTGCACCCTAGCAATTTACTACTTCAGATGGACATATAAATCAAATCAGGTATATCTACACATATTTAACTGATATACTGTATTTTTTTATTCTAAGGGTAGAGACATTTATCAGGTGATTTTCATCTCTTAAGAGGGTACCCCCCTCCTCCCACCTGATACTAAACTAGCCAATCAAATTCAAGCAAATAATATATACAAACCGGACCCAAACCAAACTTTAGTCAAGTCTAAGTTTGGTCCAGATTTGTTCCAAAGTCTGCAGGCTGGTCTTAGTTTAAATAAGTTTATATATATATTTTGGCACTATACAAGTTTACTTAATGCATGAAGTTAAAATTAATTAGTAAAATTTTGTTAATTATAAGATTTTATAAAATTTTATTAATAAAATTCTATAAAATCTTATAATTCACAAATTTTTATTAAATAATGCACTTAGTAACCTTGTTTAGTATCCAAAAACACATCAATTCAGCATAATTATTTTTATTTCACTTGAATTTTAGATAATACATCAGCAAAAATATATATGCGTAAACTTGTGCAAGTTTTTACGATATGTAAGAAAATCCTAAACTTTCGTAAAATTTAGTGTAATACTACGTAAGTCTTACAATGTGTAAGAAAATCGTAAATTTACGTAAAAATTTTATGTAAATTTACGATTTTCTTATGTACTGTAAAACTTGCATAGTTTTACGCTAAACCTTTTACATAAGTTTACGATTTTCTTATATATTGTAAAAACTTGTGAAAGTTTATACTAAATTTTTTACAATTTTTTTATGAACCGTAAGAAATCGTAAATTTATACTAAATTTCTTACATAAATATTCAAACCATTTCGAAATATTTTAGGACCAGAAAACAAGCTGGATCAATAGATCTGTAACCTGGATCGCGCATTGGACTAATTTTTCGAAATAGTTCGAAATAGTTCGATGAAGTTCAAATTCTGTACTACAAGATCAGATTAGATCTTTTGTTTATAATTAGATCTTCTATTTTGTTTTTCTCACTTTTGTTTTTCATTTTTTGTTTTCATTCGTTTTTTTTTGTTTTCGTTCGTTTTTTTGTTTGTTTTTTTTTTAATTTTTTTTATTTATTTTTATTTATTTTTTTATTTTATTTTTATTTCGGCACTTTACAAAAAAAACAACCACTTTTCGAAACTTTGCGCATGATAACTACGCCTTTCGACACATTCAAAAACATACCCCCGGCAATTTCTAAATTTTCAAGAACGTTTCTTTAGAGAAATGGCGCAAGTTTTCGCAAACTTTCGCAAGTTTTTGCAAGTTTTTGCAAGTTCTTGCAAGGTTTCGCTTCATTTATTTTTTTACTTCATGTTTTTTGTTTTTTTTTTTTTTGGTTTATTTAAAATTTTTTTATTAATTTATTTTATTTCGGCACTTTGTGAGAAAAACAAACAACGTTCGAAACATTGCGCATGCCAACTACGACTTTTGACACTTTTAAGAACACATACCAGCAATTTCTAAATCTTCAAGAACGCTTCTTTAGAGAAATGGTCGCAAGTTTTCGCAAGTTTTCGCAAGTTTTTGCAAGATTTCGCATTATTTTTTTTCTGTTTCGTGTTTTTTGTTTTTTTGGTTTATTTTTAAATTTTTTTATTAATTTATTTTATTTTGGCACTTTGTAAGAAAAACAACTTATCAAAATCTTGCGCATGCCAACTACGACTTCTGACACATTCAAAAACACACCCTAGCAATTTCTAAATTTCAGGAACACTTCTTTAGAGAAATGGGCGCAAGTTTTTGCTAGTTTTTGCAAGTTCTTGCAAGGTTTCGCTTTATTTTTTTTATTTCGTGTTTTTTGTTTTTGTTTTTTTGGTTTATTTTTAAATTTTTTTTATTAATTTATTTTTTTCGGCACTTTGCGAGAAAAACAACAACATTTCGAAACCTTGTGCATGCCAACTACGATCTCCAAGAAAACAAAGAAGCGAAGATAATAGCTAACTGTGGAGTGAGCGAAAATAAGTGTGTAGGGCTAGTTTTTTGTATATAGTAATAGAATTAGATGCGAAGAAGTGCGTAAGTAGTTAAAATAATATATAAAAATATAAAAATAATACTGTAAAAAATGTATAATAATATAATATATAATATAATATATATAATATATAATAATAATAAATAAAAAAATAATAATAAATAAAAAATGTAAAATTTTATAATAAATTGCGAAACCTTGCGAAATAAAGCGAAAACCTGTAAAAAAGTATGATTATGTGAATATGTATATCGTTTATTTATTTTTTAAAAAATTTTGAAAATCTGCGAAAATTTGCCAAATATTGCGAAACAATGCGAAAACATCACAAAATATGCGAAAATATTACTCCTGCAACCCCCAAAGGGCATTTTTTTTATTTGATCTATTTTGTAAAATTTCACATTGTATTATAAGATTTTTGAAATATTCTGGCAATAACTTATGTAAGATTACGTATATATAATTCAAAATGTACTATAGCATAAACTTACGTAATTATTACTCCTATGTAATACTCTGAACTAATCGTAAGATTTTCGCAAGTTTATGCTCGCATAAAAACTTGCAGAGGTTTACGCATATTTTTTTTTGCTGATATCGATGCAAAATTTTTGATTTTTGATCAAAAAAAGTCAAATTTAAGCATCTTTTCTCCAAATTTCAAATAAAATAAAAAAAGATTATACCAATTTAATGTATTAATAGATGCTAAACAAGTTTACTTAGTGCATAAAGTTAGAATTAATTAGTAAAATTTTGTGAATCATAAGATTTTATAGAATTTCATTAATAAAATTCTATAAAATCTTACAATTAGCAAATTTTATTAATAAATTCTAACTTTATGCACTAAGTAAACTTGTTTAGCATCCAAAAATACATCAAATCGGTATAATTATTTTTATTTTACTTGAATTTTAGATATTAGGTGCATAATTTTTGATTTTTGATCAAAAAAGTCAAATTTAATTGATGATCCGCCAGTCAACTGATGCATGATCATAGTGTAACGTGATGCAAATTACTATGTAAATCACTTATAGATGAAATGCCACGATCACCCAAGGAAAAATATTTTTCTTACTAAGTTAATGAGTCATGTCGACTAATTGAAAGTTGTAGAGCTCATCGAGACGCATCTAACAGTGGTTAGATCATCAAAATTGGCCTAGTAGATGCGGAGATATTATCGAAAAACAATTGGGCGACTATATAAAATTCTATGTAAACAAACATTTGTTTACATAAAATTTTACATAGTCGCCCAATCGTTTTTTGAAGATAACTCAGCATCTACTGGGCCAATTT
>QKWP01000493.1:141546-174505 GCA_003550325.1 Gigaspora rosea | reverse complement strand
AATATGTTTACTTAGTGCATAAAATTAGAATTAATTAATAAAAATTTGTGTATTATAAGATTTTATAACATTTTATTAATAAAATTCTATAAAATCTCATGATTCATAAAATTTTACTAATTAATTCTAACTTAATTTTCACTGAGTAAACTTGTTCAGAGCCTAAAAATACATTAAATCGGCAGTCTTGTTTTTATTTTATTTGAAATTTGGAGAAATGAATCTTAAATTTGGCTTTTTTGATCAAAAATCCAAAATTATGCATCTATTATCCAAATTTCAAGTAAAATAAAACCAACCCTGCTGATTTGATGTATTTTTAGGTGCTGTACACGTTTACTTAGTGCATAAAGTTAGAATTAATTAATAAAAATTTGTGTATAATAAGATTTTATAAAATTTTATTAATAAAATTCTGTAAAATCTTACGATTTATAAAATTTTACTAATTAATTCTAACTAACTTATATAATGTTACAAGGTTTAGCATGACTGTATCATGCAGCTACTCTAATTTGGTGATCTTTCTGTATGGGTTCATTTTAGTAACATGAAAAGTGAAATTTGAATCTAAAAGTTATATATATATATATGTTGTTTAACTCCCCCTCTATAATTTGCTCAATTTAGAGGGGGGGTTATGTTAAACATAGATTTAAATTGGAGCGGCCTAATAAATCAAAAAAAATTTAAGCAGGCAAATTTGCCCGCATTACAGTTTAAGGGATAACAATGCTTTGAACTCTACAATACAAAGATTGGTAATAAAATTTAGCTGCTATTGGATTTAGCTAATTTTTAATTTATTGTTAATGCCATAATAAATGCAGTAGTCCTATCATAGAACCTAAGACCATTTCAAGTTTTACACAGAATAAAAATTCTACAATATTAGTATTCAATATATAAGTTAATTAAATATTAAAATTTACTAATATTAATTGCTTTAATGCCTTTAGTGCAAAAAATAAAACTGTTAATTTGTATAGTATGGCAACGCTTTTTAATTCTATAATGCAAAGGTTAATAATATAATTTGTAGCTATTGTGTTGAGTTAATTTTTGTATAATTGCTATATTAATAGAAAATAATACTATATAGCTAGGACCCTAAAAAATATATAGATAGGTTAGTTTGTTTATTTTTGGTATTTTTATACAAACCTTTTTTATTTATAGTAATTTTTTGCTTATTTGAGGGTTTTCTGCAGATCTTTTTATTTTTAGTAATTTTATAATTAATCTGTCCTATCTATATATATTTCAGGGTCCTATATAAAACTATTATAGATTATGTATGATTCTCTGAAAGTTAGTTCCCGCCAGCTCATTTTTCTGACACTATATCTCGACAGAATATTTTACCTATAGTACTTTTTGTTAACAGGATCTTTTCTCGACATACTATATTTTCGACATCACCTTTTCTTGATATCTTATATTTTTGACAAGATATTTATCTGATATGACATATTTCTAATTTGACTTTTCTCTAATACTAAGTTTTATTGAATGCACTTTTTCTAACAAGAATGATCATTATATTATATGAAATCATGCAACTAAGTTATTTGTTTACTAGCACTAACAATTAGCCTAAATTATACTATCATCTAACCCAATTTAGGCTATATGCTTAATCATGTGATGTAATGAACACAAATATATCACTATTCTTGAAACTATCTAATAATTATTTTTAAATGAAATTTCTAATTGGAAAAAGATCTTGTTGAAAAAAGATATCAGAAACATGTTATGTTGGGAAAATATTCTTTTTGCAATACATCATATTAGTAAAATATCTTTTTGAAAATATGTTCTGTTAAAGAAAAGGGATGTCGAAAACATGGTATGTCAAGAAAAGACACTATTAACAAAAAATACTATAGTGAAACATTTTGTTGTGAATATAGTGTCAGAAAAATGAGCTGGCAGGGAACTAACTTTTGGAGAATCAAGCAACAACTCTATTATAAAACCTGAAACTATTTCAAATTTTGTATAAAATCATAGCTTTAGAAAGTTAGTAATTAATATGTTTGATTATTAAATGTTGGTGCCTACTAATATTGATTAGGCCTTTGCATAGACCAGAGCTACATAGGTAGGGATAGTAAAGTCAGTTTAGGTCCGGTCTTGGTCCTAGAACTTGTAAGTCCTATTACACGAACCTAAAGACCAGGTTCTCATATAATAAGTCCCAGAATTTATGCTTGACCAATAGGATAAGTCCTTGAACTTAGTTTTAATACTTTCTAACCAATTAAATTCTTTATTTACTGTTTTATTACTAATATTTTTAAGTTCTATATTAGGACCTATTGTGAACCTATGGACCTAGGTCCTAAAATTGGGTCCTAGTCTTTAAAGACCAGGTCCCAAAACCAGGTTCTAAAGTCCCGAACTTAAGGACTTTGCCATCTCTACCTATAAATACCTAAGGAAAGTACTATAAGGGCCGGGCTTGGACAACAAATTACAAGCCCTAGGGTAGAGCAGGTCTAAAAATATAAGCTACCTAGATTATATAGATAGAGTTTGGATACTGCTACTACTAGTGATGCCACCGAAATTGGTTTTTAAAAAAGCCCTATTTCATCTTTATTAGAGAAAATTAAAATTTTTTATAAGGAAAAACAAATAAAATTTATATAGATATGTTCCTTATAATTTTGTCTATTCAAAAAAAGCATCAAATAATTTCATCTTTCAAGTAAAATAGGTCAAAAACAATTTCGTCTTCAAATTTTAATTTCGGGTTTTAGAACCCGAAACAATTTCGTCCTCATGTATAGTTACTACTAAGCCCATATATCTAGAATAGCTTATTAATATATTGCACAACTAATTATTTTACATAATTTTTTAATTATATATATATCAATATCTGGATTTTTTTTACTCTTAAATATTGAATAATAAATTTTTATTTTTTTTAGATTTATATAAAATTACACAGGTTGAATCAATGAATAATGGGTATATACTAGGTATATAACAGGAAACAAGTTTCTGGTATGTACCCATTGTTTTACTATAGATCTGTCAAATAATAATACGTATTAGTAGTATACGGAAAGTAAATTAATATCAGTAATATAACATTAACATATAGAAACATCCTGTTATCTTACTCTTAGTACTATTTGGACTAAGAGTAAGATAATAGTAAGATAATAGAATATCCCTATATATTATTGTTATAGTACTAATATTGATCTATCTTCTTTATCTTACCTATATGCAACCTATATACTACTAATATATATTGGTTATCATCAATTTCCTTTTTTTTAATCATATAATTTCATAATTTTGCAAACTGCATATGATCGAAATTGAGCTTTATATAATATAAAAAAGTTTGCAATATATCGATATCAGTTTTAATTAATTTTGGTAGTGATACATAATGAGTTATTAAATTTAATTTACAGTATATTAATATATACTATTTACTATACATGTATCAGTAGTATCAATAAATTTTAATATAATGCGCATATTAGTATCTAAGTTCACTTACAGGCATCTGTAGGCTCTATGGGCTGGGTATCATATTTTAAGCCCTAGATTAGTAGACATAGTAGAAATAATAGAAATAGTAGAAATGGTAGAAATAGTAGAAGTAGTAGAAATAGTAGAATTAGTAGAATTAGTAAAAATAGTAGAATAGTAGAAATAGTAGAAATAGTAGCCAGTCTATTTGTACTTTTAACTAAGCTATTTATACAGTATGAAAACTTTTAAATTAACAAGTAAAATTGATAATTTTTAAACCATTATAAAAAAATAACTAGTATAGCTAGAACAATTTTTTTATTAAAATGTAAAGAAAGACTTTAAGAATAAAGCTATAGAATTTGATTTTTAATTTATTAAGTTTAACTACTGTTATAAAGGTTTAAAGTTAATTAATTTATTAATAAATATAAAATTTGGCCACTATAATTTTGGCTAGCCATTACCATAATGCCAGCCAGAATTATAAAAAAGTTTTAAAAAAATTTACAAAAATTTTAAAAAAATAATTAATGCTAAATTTTTTTTTTATTTGTAAAATTTTTTTTGCAATTTTATTAGCTTTGACCCAACTCAACTTTCATCCCAAAGTTAAAGATACAAAATTTTTTTTGTCTTGTTATATATTATATTTCTGTTTTTTTTTATTTGCTTTTGCAATTCTATTGGCTCTGAGTCAACTTCTGACCCAAACTTTGGCCACCTATATAGGATAGTTAATTTAAGGGTTTCCGTACTGTAATAATATAAAAATAATATAATAAAGTAAGATAATTAATAAAATACAAATAAAATAATAATAGAAAATATTTTAAGAAATAATATTAAAACTTATCCCATGGGTACTATATAACAACCCATGCTTTTTTTCTAGGTTATTTTTACCAGTCTATATGAAAATCATGTGTTATATGATTTTCATATAGACCAGTGTGATTAACGTTAAGTTTTGATCTTTTAATAGTTAAAATTTTTGTTTACAGTAAATCCTAATTAAAAGTTAAAGATCATAAACTAAATTTATGATTATGTAATCAACAAAATTTAGTATTTCTTTACGGGTCTTAAAATAGTCATATTTACTAGGGCGTAGGTTTTAAAATTGGCATAAATAGGCGAAAGCTATTAGATCTGGTGGGTTTTAAAATTGTCATAGGAAGACAAATGACTATAATAGATTCGAAAAGCTTTAAAATTGTTATAAACAGATGAAAGACTTTATTAGGTTCGAAGGGTTTAAAATTGTTGTAAGCAGGTGAAGGACTTTACTAAATACTAAAGATTTTAAAATTGTTATAGACAGATAAAGAATTTTAATGTACTTTATTAATTTTTCATTCAATAAAAAAAAAGTTAATTTAAATATTTAAAATATTATTATTTTTTTATTTTTATATTATTATCACATTTTTTAATGTTTTAAAAGGTTAAAAGTGAGTAACGTTTAAAAATATCATTCAAAAGTAGTTTTGAATGTGCCGAAGGTTCCAAAGATAATAGGAGAGCTTGAGCTTGAAGAATTAAATTCTTAAATTCGTTTTCATACTTAATAGCTTATAAACTGGTTGAGGCACAGCCATTTAATTAATACACTTGTTATTGTAGTATTCTTTGCATGAGAGATTCACTGCAATTTGAAAGTTTCTTTGGTTATTGTGATGTTACTGTTTTTTTGCATTCAATTTTATTTTATTTTTTTTTTAAAAAATAAATATAATAGGTCAATTATTGAAATAAAGTTTAAATTACTACAGTAACTGAGTTTATTGAATGATGTATTGCACGTGTTGTTACGTCATAACCATGGGATAAACTAGTTATTTAATGAATATCGGTGAACATGGTGCATTCCACAGAATAATAGTAAACCACGTGGCCTTCGGCCACATGACTTTACTATTAATCCGTAGAATATACTATATTCACTGATATCCATTAAATAACAAGTATTTGTTCTATAGCATTTTTGTTTTCTTTAAGAATAAGCACTGTGAATTCTAATTTTATATAAGAGTATGGAAAATCTTCTTTACTTAATTTATTCTAGTTAGTATAAGTTATACTCATAATGGAATAAAGATGAACAGTTCACAAACTTGAAGAAGTTGGTAAATTTGGCTAGGATATTTCTATACTTGTGACGCTTATCAAGATCTTAAACTTTTTTTTAGAGTAGCTTCTGGCTTTTTTTCTTGGTATTATTGTTTGTCTTTATTTGTTCAAGATAATAACAGGCTTCTAGAATTCTAACTTAGGGTTCTTTTTGTTTTCTATGGCTTTTTACTTTGAGTCAAGTAAGTATTTTTTACAATTTTTTTAAGTTGGTAATTTCAGTCAAAGGGTTTTTCAAATACAGGTTCTAAGTTAGATTATTAATTAATCTATCCAATATAGTTCTTGTTGGTTATTATTTTCTTGGTCAAATGAAATGTCTGTATTTTCTTTGGTAAGTTCTGGTTGGGTATTACTTTCTTTATTTTCTGGTTCTAGTTCCAAATCTTCTAAAGTAGGTTCTGTCAAATAAATATAGTCATCAAGGTTTGGTTCAATTAAATAATTATCAATTTAGTTATTCTGGTCTGGGTTTTATACTCTGTAGAAAATTGTAAAGAAAGTAAAACTTCTGTTCTATTAGTTATGATTATTTGGTCCATAGTAATAACTAAACTATTATTTTGTGATAGGTGATTTTGGTTCCAATATTTAACTAATTCAGCAAGGATATTTAGAGTTTGAAGTTGGAGTATAGGAGTTTCTATTTAAAAAATTAATTATGAATTAAAGTTTTTGTTTTTTGAAAAAAAAGGAAAAAGGAGTATTTTTAGAAATTTTTAATTTTAGAACAAAAATAGAGTAAATCTAAATTAAAAAAAATTGTTGTACATGCTAAATTAAGAGGTAAATTAAAAAGTAAGATTGTGTTTCTTATCCATTTTAAGAATTCTCTCCGGAAATTTTAAATGACAATCACAGGTTGCCAATTTTGTTTCTCGTAATACTTAACAATTGTAGTACTTTTTTAATGTTTTTCCTTTCATTGTACAAAGTTTATATGCTCCATTGTTTAGTTTATCTTGATAATAAAGGGTCCAATTCTTTCTCTTTAAATTTTACTGAGCAAGAGGGATCCTAATAATGTCACCCAACACTACAATTTCCAGCACAATTCTGCTCAAGCATTTGTTCACATAATATGTGTGAAATACATTCCCCGATCTTCCTTTACACTTTTTGTTTCATTATACAATCCATTATCAATAAGTATTCCCTTTGTTAAATATAGGAGTTCTCTAAACTATATGACAGCAATGGCAACGTTCTATATTTTCAATTACTAATTCCTTTAGTCTGCTTTCTAAAATAAATTATTTATAATCAGTATAATGAAGAAAAAAGAGAAAAAATTATCACTCATTATCAGTGTAATGCACTACAACTCTCTAATTGAATCAAAGCCAATATAATTTATAAAAACAACAGTTATAATTAGAGTTATATAAGATCACTTAATCCAAAACTGAAAAATCAAAAATTAATCCCATAAGCATAATTATTCCGAGTTGTCATTCAGAAGATAGCTAGCGATGAAATGCATTATTATTTCTAAAAAATTTCCGAATACAGTTATCTTGATAAACTCACTCCTATAAATGACTTCAAAATTTGTTTGCATATCTGTAAGTTTAATATTTTTTAATATATTATTAAAATAAGTTAATTCAATAAAGTATTTTCAGACCTCGGGTCCGATAGAATAGCGGTTATGCTCTGAGGTCGCAAATTGAAAGATTGCCGGTTCAAGTCCTGTGGATGGCAAACGCGAATTTTAATAATTGGTGTAACAAACTTTGCAGGCTAAACTTGTTAGTTTGGATCTGCGATTTGGGTAACCGAAGTCACGAAACGTAGTGAAGGCTGTGTCACGAACTCCTGGCAGCGTTTTCTGGCGGACCTTGGCCAGTCTGGTTAGGTAGGTACGGAAAGTCCGGGGTTAAAACTTGGACAAATAAGCTGGTAGGACTTACGTCCTATCTAGCCAACTCTAGGCCGCGGATAAAGTAGTCCGAGTTGAAGATTCATAAAAATTAGGTTGGGGCCCCACAATATCCGCATAAACGTCGGTGCGTCGGGTAGTAATAGGAGAACCGTGAACCAGAGGGTTTAAATAGGCAACTTCCGTAGTTGGGTTGTAGGTATGGCAGCTAGTGTGGAACCTTCAGGCGGACCACTTAAATTAGGCACTAAAAGTGCACGTGTGGCTAGTTGTATCCTCATTCATGTAACAAATATTACGTCCATACAGCTTAATAAAGAATCGAGACAAGGTCTCAGTTGTAAAACGAAAAAATAAAAATAAAATAAAATAAAGTATTTTCATCATTTTGCCACTTTGCTAAAGTTTCCAGATTTTTGGTTCTCTTTTCAACATTTTCCTATTAAATCTATATAACATTTTGGAGAATCCCAAACAATAGGTCTCAAATTCTTATAGCATATTTTTATTTGAAGTTGTGATCCAAAATTTTGATTGTAAAAAGTAGGTTTTCCATATAAAATTTCCCACATGATCATTCCGAATAAATAAATATCCGACGCTGCTCTATATTCATCTGTCTAATACTTCATGAACAATAAGGTAAAATTCCATAAATTCTATAAAGCCCCGTCTCTAATACTATGTTGTTTGATATTGACAGTTCCAAGTCTGCAATATAAGCAGTATGTAAATCAGTTTGTAAGATATTACTGCTATGCAAATTTCGATGAATAATTTTTTGAAAAATTATTTGAAGATTATATACAATACAATGCAATAGGTTTAATTTTTTTTTCACACCATTTCATCACAGAGTGAAGAATATTATACAAAGACCTATAGACACATAATCTAAAACGAGGATATAACCTCCGGCAGAACCTTTTAATATTCTGAAGCATCTTAAAAATGCCAGATTCCATCGCCAATATCACAATATGTTTTTAACTTTTAGTAATAAAATAAATTGTTAAATATAATTCTAAGATTTTTTAACAATTTAGTATATAATAATAAATACCATAAACTGCCATATAAACAGCCCCCCACATATCAGACCCCCCATTTTTACTAATAATTTTCTTTTTTTTACTAATTAATTTTTTTGGTGGAATGTACCAGACCTGGGCTGTTTATACGGCAGTTTATGGTACAACCAAAATTACCACTTTTATAAATTCTTCATGTTTCTTTGAATTATGCAATAATTTAAGTGCAACAGGCTGTTCAAGGCCTCACTCTTTATCTCCACATAGCATAATAAACTGTTCCAAATTCATTTTTCCCTATAATTTTGATATCGTTAAATTATTAAAGATAATAAATATTTATTTTCAGCAATTGATTTTTTTAAATTATCAACAATATCTGGATACCATATACAGTATTCTGTTTTTTGCTAAAGAAAGTTAAATTAATATTCTATTTGGCAAATAAATAAGGCTAATCAATAATAGTTAATCACCTAATATTTGTTTCTGTTCTCTAAATAAATAATTTCTTTTAATTATAGTTATTAGAAAAAAGATCTTTAAATTATAATGAGAGTATAAAAATAACTTATTTTTGTATCCTTCATTTGCTTTTTTTAAGTCTCTTGCTATTCCAATTCCATTTCGATAACAATAACCAACTTCATGTATTCCTATAGAATCACTCATCTTAGCAGATTTTTGGTAATAAATAAATACTTTATGTTCATTCTTTTCAACTTCAATTCCATTAAGATAACAATGCCCAACATTATATATTCCTACAGCATCACTCATATTTGCAGATTTTTGATACGGTAAGATAAAAATGTCCAAGATTATTTATTGCTTTAGTATTTCCCATCTTTGCAGATTTTGGATAATGATTAAGTGATTTATGTTCATTTTTTCAATCCCTATTCTATTTCTATAGTAATGTTCAGCTTAGTGTATTCCACTAGCATTTCCCATCTCAGGATAATGGATCTTAAGTCCATCCTTTTCAACCCCTATTCTATAATCATATTCCATTTCAGCAGATTTTTGATAATTAATAAATGCTTTACTTTTGTCCTCTTTAGCACCTATTCTATAATGATAGCAATATCCAATTTGGCATATTGCATTAGAATTTTCCATTTTTGAAGATTTTTGATAATTAATGAATGCCTTATATTCATTCTTTTCAATTTCTATTCCATAATGATAGCAGTATCCAATTTGGCATATTGATTAGAATTTCCCATCTATGCAGATTTTTGATAATTAACAAATGCCTTATGTTTGTTCTTTTCAACTCCTATTCCATATTGATAGCAAAATCTAACTTGACATATTGCACTAGTATTCAGATTTTTGATGCCTTATACTCATCTATTTTACTTTTTGAGTATGAGAAAAAAATAAAAATCTGAATCTCGATTTAACCCATTAAAATAGATATACGACTCTACTGCTATACTGCAGAAATTTGGGCTAAGTGCTATAGAAAGAAATGAAATTGACAAAAAAAAGATCTTCAGAAAATCAATTTTTATGTTCAAAATCTTATAATAATCATATAAAAATGCAAACTTTAAGGAGCTATATAGCAAAATTTTGTTAACACAAGTTATTATATAATAACCTTATTCAGCTAACTTAAGGTCTCAGATAAAGATTGATTAGTAATGGAAGGCCATCATAAAGTCCGAGTTTCTTTTTAATCAATTTGTAATATAGTATTATTTCCTTCTGCATGTAATAATATTATTACTAGGAACCAGAAACCGGTATGTGTCCTAGGGTTCCTCAAATTCAAATCAAATCAATTATTGTTTCAATTTGAATTTGATCAAATCAAATTGATCCTGATTTGAATTTGATTTGGTTCAAATANTCGACCAATCGTTTTTTAACGATATCTCAGCGTACACTGGGCCGATTTGAATGATCTAACCACCATTAGATGCGTCTCATTGTGCTCTACAACTTTAAATTAATTGACATGAACTGTTAACTTAATAAAAAAATACTTTTCATTGGACCGACTTCAGATTTCTGCATATAATAAAAATTTATATTGTACTTATCCCCAAAATTTACTATTGTCCCAATATGGTAATAGTGCCGATCTTATCCGGATCATCAATTAAAGACTATACAAACTTTAAAAGCTAATAACTTTTAATCTAAAAAAAAAAAAAGACCCAATCAATTCATTTCAACTTAGTAGATTTAGTTTTAAAAATTTAAATTACTTTTTAAGATATATAGCTTTAAAAATATAGTATTTTTATACTGTATAAGAATATATAAAACAAATTTAAAAATAGAATATATTAAACTAACAGGTCTTTTTTTTTCTAATAGTAAATTGACTTTGTATAATATATATGGATTTTAAAAAATAGTGCACCTGCATTCTTTTATATTTTTTGAAATTTTACTAGAGTAGCCCTATTGCATTTTTAACAAAAAAATGCTTCTCTTATAATGTTACTTTAAATTCTAAACCTACTCTAACCCTAACTCTAACTCCAACTCTCTCTAATTATTATTTGTATTTGCTACCATAAAATTCTAATATATAATATTACAAATTTATGAAAATGTTTGTCTAATTTATAATAATGTTTTTAACTAATAAACTTATTGTCAAGTTTTGGTCTTTTATTCTTTGAAATCTTTTTGATTTGGCTTTATTTTTTTAGAGACAGAAATCAAAATATGGTTCAAAAAATCTTAATAGTACAAAAATACATTATTTGTAATTTTAAATATTTACTGAAAGATATAAATTTTAAATACAAATTATTCAAATATATTTTATAAAAGAATTTTACTAACTATAACTGGTGGTAACAATTATTGGTATTATATAAAATTACATACATAAGTATGTATACAAAATTTTAATTTATCATTAACTATTATTGCATTGAATTTATTTTTTTTTTTTTTTAAATGTTAAGATGAGACCTTGCTTTTATCTTTATTAAATTTAATAGAAACTTTTTACAATACTGAAAGAAATTTCATTTTTTTTTTTAAATCTAATGCTAAGAATAAAAACTCAGACATATATCTAAGTAAACCTAAATACTTATCTGCGGCCTAAACCTTGAATATTTATTATTATAAATACCTAAAATTAAATTAAATTATTATAATAATACTGTAAATTAATTTAAAAAATTTTAGTTTATTGTTTTATTTATTATTTTTAATTACTGTATATACTAGAAACCAGAAACTGGTATGTTTGAAGTAGCAAATCTTTAAAATTATCATATATATATATATAATTTTAATACTGTATATAAATATATAAAATACAGTATAATAAAATTAGATTTAATAATAAATTACAATATATAAAAGTTTATTTTTAATTTTTAATTTTATTATTGTTAATATTTTAATTATATTATTTTATTATTATATTTTTTTTATTTTTATAAATTTTTCAATTTTATTTTTTTATTATTATTTTTAATTTATTTTTTTTTGACTTTAATTAACTTTTTTTATCAATTTTATTTTATTTATTGTTTATTTATTGTTTTCTTACTATCAATTTTTTTTTTTGGCAATCCTGTCTTTATTTATTAAGGTTCAAGAATATTGTATACACAATGTGTCTAATATCTAAATGTTACTAACCAAACAAAGACTCACTCGATACTTTTATACCCAGGTGCGACCTGCCATTTTGATTTTTCATCTCCCTCAGGGTCCTTAACTTGCTAAGGACTTGTTTCCTGTGTTTACTGATGGGCTATCGAATGCCGTGTCAACTATCAATTTTTAATTTTTATTTAATATTATTTATTACATGTACTTGAAGGTTATATAGAATTACAAAACTAATAAATATTTAAAGTTAAGTACATTTATTTTATTATAGTATTTTATTTTTACATATTATTAATGCGTACTAATTCCAACTTTAAACCTATTTCTAAAGATACACTAATTCTGACCCAATCTCTAACTCTAACCAAAATATATATTTATTATTACATACCTTCAAAGCATTTTGATTGCATTTAGTGTTTTGCAGATCCGAATCTGTATAAAAATCAAGGATCTGGATTCAATAGGGCATGGCAGTGTTGTACACGGACATTGTCCCGCCGATTTTTCAGGGACGCAGACAGTCTGGGACGGGACATCCGGGACATGTCCGCAATAATGTCCCAACATGATGGACATGTCCGCTGGGTAAAACCAATCAAATTGCGGAATTATACGAATTTTATTGGTTGATGATCACGTGTTTAGTCGCCAAATGTCCGGGACAAAAAAAATTCTGGGCGGACATGTCCCAGACGTCCCGTCCTGGACTGTCTGCCGTCCGTGTCTGTGTCCTATGACAATACTGGCTTTAGCCATCCCCCAAACGTAGCACTATTAATGTATTGTTCTTATTATATTTTTNTCCCGTCCCGGACTGTCCGCCATCTGTGCCCGTGTCCCATGACAACACTGGGGCATGGTGGTAGACCACTTGATATTTTCCAAAAATTACTCAAAACTATAGGTATCAGATTTCTTATAATGTAACTTTAAACTTTTAAAACATTGAGGATCTATGTATGTGATCATTCTGGATAGCTTCAAAGCTATTGATTTATGATGGTACAATAACAATAACTGTCGATTTTGGTATTTTCAAAAAATGAAAAAACAAAATGATAACTACAAAATGTGAAACTGGTCCTGGCGTACTGCATATATTGATCCAAAATATCTTGCTTAACACAAATACTTTCATAATGAAAATTCTGATGTTTATAGTGATAAAGTTTTTCTTTGGAAAATTTTGAGTGGTCGACAACCATTCGAATCTTGTACAGGCAGAGGTGAAGTAATTTATAAAATTTTTTAGAGGAAGTGGGAAACTCCTGTGGAATGTATACCAAAAAAATATGTTGAACTGTATATATATTGTTGGTGTTTCTTTCTTTTTTGATGTTATAAAGCAAACAAAAAAGTAAAAAAGTTTACATATTCAATTTTATAACGTATATATATACCGTGCAGTGTTAGTATAGTATCTATACAGATGATTATATTATAAAAAATATAATCTCCTGTACAGATATTATACAAGGGTCCCCAGATCATGTCACAATTTAATAAATATTTAACTGATTATACTTACATGAATAATTTAAACAAAGAATGTAAGATGAACATTGATTCTAGAGAATATATTGTAAAAAAAAACATAATATACATACTTGTATTTTTCTAAATTAAAAATTTTTTTGATTAATATAGTTTAAAGACTGTTAATATGTTCGGACAAACGTTGATGAAATTTTGAGTTCAGCTCAAATCAAATATGTATACTATATATATAAAAAAATATTTTGAGCAAAGATTTAATATGTAATTTAGTAAGTTATATAAACAAAATAACTTAAGTGAAGATTTAATAAGTAATTTGAGTAAAGGTTTAGTAAGTAACTTGAGTGAAGGTTTAATAAATAATTTGAGTGAAGATTTAGTAATAATTCGAGTGAAGGTTAGTAAAGTAATTTAAAAAAAATTGCAAAAAACATTTTATATATCAGATATCAGGTGGATCTATCATTTCATATGCATTATATAGTACTGTATAAAAAGCATGTAAAATCTCTGTTGCTATTGCACAACTGTGCAAATATAGGTATGTGGTGTTACAGACAGAAAATGCCACAATTACATTTTTGATATTTTAACTATAAATATATCAAAATCATAATTTCAGTCATTAAAAGCGTAGAAATGTAAGTTCTTCACTTCGCTCCAGACAAAAATTTAATAAAGAAATCGAAGCAAGGTCTCAGTTATAAAACAAAAAAAAAAATAAAACAAAAAAAATTTTTTAACACAACTACCTTTGTATTTTAAGTAAAAAATGATCCTTTTATTTTAACACAACTACCTTTGTATTTTAAGTAAAAATGATCCTTTTATTTTAAATTAATTTATATAAAAAATATCTTTAAAAAATTGTTAATTTCGTCCTTTATTATAGCATCTAGCCCATTTAGGTTGTTAATATAGGTAGTTATTATGCATTTACTAATTTCTTTACTATTTTAATATTGGCCAATCAGGATGCAAGATCAGGTGTAATGTGACAATCAAAAATCACCTAAAAAAAAATTTTTTTGCAAAATTTTAGTATAATATCATCTACTAACCCTAACCCCAAACCCTAACTGAGGTATCATATTTTATTTAGAAGGTGATATGTAAATTGGCATAAATAATCCCAGCCAATCAAAATTGTGGGAAAATTAGTAAATGTAGTTAGCATTAGCTTATAATATATAAAACTATTAATTAAGCCAATCTAACCTTAATTTTAATCTAAACTTTAAATATATATTTATATTACTATATATATTATATATATACACATTGGGAGCATCCATAAATAACATTATGTACCCCATTATAGTAGTGCTTGACCCCCCTACTAAATAAAAAAATTTTCAAAATCTGTATGTTTATATATAAAATTTTACAAAAACTTGAATATATTGTGACATAGTAATCCGATTTGGATGATTTAGGTAACAGGGGTGAATGTTTCAAATTTGGAAAAAATGGTTACATGAATATTGAGTGATTGTTACATGCTAACCAGCCAATCAAAATAGCAATAAAACAAAACAAAATCAAAGAAATTTAATCAAAATTTTTATATTTAAAATTCAAAGTAAATGTCGTTGAATATTATTATACATCGACAAATATATCTTTATTGATTTAGATCCTTTTAAACTATATTATTTAAACAATATTGTATATAAGTTATAATCATCATTATTTAAGAATTTTTATAATTATTAAGTTCGATTCTATGTCTAATAAACTGGAATCCTTCATAGTGTCACTTAATATTATTCTATTGAAGAGACCCTTATATATTCATAAATATGTTCTACACATTGTATTATATAATATACCTATATAAATCTATTACCACGTTTCAACTCAAAACTTCTATAACAAAAAAAAATAACGAAGTTAATAACTATTATTATATATAATTTAATTCTAAGTAACGCATACAAAAAAGATAATACAATAAAACCTCCTTCACGTAGATCTAAAAATCATAAGAAAACAAACAAACAACGCACTTGGTAGAGAGTTTTAAAATATTATCATCGTAGCTAACTAAACCAGGCCAATACCGGCCTTACGTTCAAAGGCAGACATAATTATTAGGCGCAAGAGGAAAGCAGTCTTACTACAAACACCCAATTCCTTCTTCCTTATCTCACAATCCCTGCGGGGATGGGGAGAACACCCAAAACCTCCAAACGGAAAGTTCGCACCCGACGGGATTGCAGCACTTGGAATGGACATGCCTAAGAACAAAAGACAAAAGAAGAACAACCCTGCAGAAGACTCCGCTCAACCAAATACAAAAAGTCTCCCCCCAACAGGAAAAACTCAAAAACCTCTAAAACCCCTCTTCCAGACTCAGGCAGAAAGTGGTGATTCCAACTCACCCCAAAAAACTCATTAATGACATCATTACAACAACAATGCGCTGACGACCAAAATCTTCCCACACACTCGATGAAGTCATCACAACAACAAACCGGTAATGCCCTAATTCCTCCCACACTCACAGCCACGGATAACCCGATTTCCCATGGACCACAAATCCCCTGCATAAACAAGCTCCAGGATCATTGCCAAAATAGATCAGACCCAAGGACCCTGTTCATTCTATTCCCATATCTGACAACATGGAAACGGACCAGGAACCAACCCTGACCTCAGAACCCGGCTCAACAACCACGCCAATCCCAGATGTACCCCTAGACCACAACTCTCAGCCTAATGATCCAAGCGAATCAGAAGATGACTCCGAAATGGATACCGAATCAGTCGATACGATCCAGAAGCAGCCAACAACCCACAAAAAGAGCTATAGTCAGGCCCTTAAAGATAACAACGATCGAACACGGCAACCCAACTTAATTTGGCAACAGCGTAGATTAGACCAGGAGAAAAGATGGGCGGAGCACATAAGAAAAGAAATGGCAGAACTTAGAGAAACTCAACTACAAACCTTTGACGAGGATACATGGGACAAAGAAAAAATAAAAGAATCCCTAACTTCCAAAGATAAATTACACAAATTCATAAAATACAAATTGGCAACACTTCCCTCGTCAATACATATACCCCTAGCCATAGATGTAAAATTTAGACATAGAGATACTGCCTTTTTTAGAAGCTTTACAAGAATACAAACGAGCAGACTACAACACCAGACAGAATTCAATAATCTATTCATCCTAGCATTAGAATCATACAAAAAACAACATAATGTACTAGCAACCAATAAGCGAAACAGGAACCAAATATTTGATCTACTCAGAGCGAAGCTAGCACTAGACTACCTAACAAATCTAGATTTTCACGAATTAGATGCTTGGGAAATTACGAGATACATATTATATCTGTCAAACTTCGCAAAAATTGTTACAAACATGGAATTTGACGAGATCAGGAAATTGGTTTCAGAAGAGATCACTGATTCGCGATTGAAACTACTACAACAATATACTGATATACACTCGGACCTAACCAAAGCAATCCCTTTTGAACTGCCAATTGAAAACAGGCAAACCCTAGAGCCAAAAGTTAAAGCCCTAAGACTTATTTTCAAGTTCGAACTCTTTCCAGAGAATTATATTTCGGACAAACGACAACCAATACATTCAGACTACAGGCAATTGAATGATACAGTTCGCAAGTTCTTTCCAATCAGAGACGAAGAAGAATTAAAGATATACCAACCTATAGAGCTACACTACAAAAATATTATATATTCAGCAGGATCCCAGACACCTACTTCGATCTACCTCCATCAAAACAACCCCTACCATTAACACCACAAGATTTATTCCCTAGATTGAGATAGAAGTTCCCATTCTTACCCCTAGATGAAGAAGACTTTAAAAAACACGTCAAACGACTCTCCAATGACTATCTACTTCCTTGAAAAAAGTTGCCAAACAACCCAGCTGACCTAAAATGGAAAGACTTTCCCTTCCCAATGACTACAACAGAATCAGTCAAAGATTTCTTTAGGTTAATCCCCAGATTTTACAGCTTACCAAACCCACTTCCCTTAGCATATGCAAATTTCAACTACACGGATTTACCAGCTCTACCTCTGCTAGCAGCAGACGTAGATAAAGTAAATTTGACTACTCCAATCACTTCACGGAAACACCTATCCATCGCGATACAAGACCTAAAACCACACTACTACTTCTACAAAATACCTGAATCCTGGATCAAAATGAGCATAGCAGCCCAAGTAGAGGGCCTTTCCCCCCGTTTGCCCGCAAGTTTAGAGGATCTTATGACTCATCTGGAAAAAAAAAACATAACAGATATTGAACTACCACTTAAAAAACATGAAAAAATCGACACCACAATTGAGAAATTAAAAAAAACACTTCCTCTTCAATAACATTCCATCCTTCCTATTCGACCAATTGGAGGACCTACCTCAACCCAGATTCGACCTGTTCCACAAACCAAAAAGACATTTCAAAGGGAAAACGAAAGAAGATACCCAGATGTCGGATGCTAAAACTCGAGAAGACCGGAAACCGGATAAACCAGATACCGACACCCCCACCGACCCAATCACCAATGAGTAACCCATATGTGGAACCAGGCCCATCTTCGATGGGCAACGGAAGTCAAACCTCCGACTGTAGACCGGAGCACGTTAATAAAAAAATTAATAATATAGATATTACAGAAACTACTGAACTTACTAAAATACACAAACATACTTTCTCCTTTGAAGACGGAATTAATATCGCAACCCACAATATCAGAGGGCTCTCGAGAGCAGAAAAATTACAAGAATGGATCGAATTTTGTATAGAAGCAAATATACATATCATCGCATTATCTGAAACAAAGCTTACACCTAATCGGGTCAGGGGACTTACCAATCCCATATATGGTATATACACTTCTAACTTTGAACCCTATAAAGCTGACCAACAGGAATCTAGCTTGGGTGCCGCCTTTATGATCTGCAACAGCCTACAAGCCTATATCCATAACATCAGAACAATCCCTGGAACACTAATCATGATTGATTTATTCCTACCTGATAACAACAAAACTAAAGTTATATCCATCTATCTCTCCTCTAACCACCCAACCTTAAATGAGAAAGCACAAAATGAAGCAGATAGATAGATAAGGGAAGCTAAAAGCAGAAATTGGAAACTGTTTCTAATGGGTGATTTCAACTTTAATCAGTATAAAAAAAAACCACCACTGATTTTCAAAAATCTGAACACTTTGGGAGCAACAAGCCTATTGGACTTCCACAGTATTACTTCGCATACTTGGACCGGTCCCTCCTCCCAGAGCCAAATCGATGACATCTGGATATTACAAGACATGATCTTAGAAATCGAAAAACCCTTGTTGACAGAGGCAATGTACATTACGGGCAGTGACCATTGTATAATATCAACAACCTGGCATACACACATACTAAATAAGAACATTAACAAAAACAAGAGAAATAAAAAAAAAGGAAACGGAAAATACACCAGTATAACAAGATGTTAGCAGAAGACTGGAACGAAATTACAGACAAACTGGGAAAGAACTTTGCAAAGAAAAATCTAAACAATCAAATATCAAACCAAAATGAACTGGATAAAGCTTGGAACTTCTGGGCAATTGAAATTAAAACAATGATCAATAGAAAGATCCCGTTCACCGTCACTAGTCAAAGAACCTATCATGCCCTATCCTTAAAGGTGACAAAACTGCACGCCGCTCTGAAAAATATAAACAAAGCTTTAAGCTTAATAACCAAGGGAAATCCTGAAATGTTAGAAAAGATAAACAAACTTCTCAAAAAAACATCGAAGTTAGCAGATCTGGAAATCAAGTCAATTAATATTAATGACTTCACAAATAGTAGGGATACAATAATCTCGACCTTAAAAAAGAATAAGAATACTATATGGACAAGCCGAAACTATAAAAAACAACAAGAAGTGATAGATAAAATTAACTTCTACATCAACCGAAGATATGAAGATTTTAGAGACCATACATGTAGAATGTTAGATAGTATCCTCCAAAGAAAGGCAGAACCTGTTCGAACTGATAAAATCATCCTCCCAGACAAAATTCTATCGGACAAAGAAGAAATACTACAACATATAAGATCACACTCAAAAAATTGGACCAGACTTAATCCGGCCAGTACAACTTCTGAAAACGATTGGGACGAGGAATACCTTTCATTAAAAAATACCTTACCATCGATATACTCTAACTCGATCTATGACATAATCTTACAAGAATTAAAAGAAACTATAGAGAATTCCCCAAGCAACAAAGCACCTGGTCCCCTGGCAATTCCCAACGAGGTGATAAAACACCTCCCAGAGAATGCTCTATACTTTTTACTAAAAATCCTCAATGCTTGCCTACAAATTGAAGTAGTTCCCAACTAATGGTTACAATCTAATATATGGCTAATCCCGAAAAAAGATCGCTATAATTATGACCTAAATTACACAAGACCTATAACGCTAATCGATCATACAAGGAAAATACTGACAAAGATAATAACAAATAGACTGACGATCCCAATAATGCGTTATGAAGTTCTGTCCCTGCTAAATTTCGCCGCCTTTCCCGGACAATCAACCTCCCAACCACTGTCCAACCTCACTCACATCCTAGAAGATGCTCGCACCAGTAACAAAGAAATCTGGGCACTTGCCCAGGACATGTCCAAAGCATTTGATACCGTGCATGTCCCTACATTAGAAAAAGTACTAAGGAGAATAAAAATACCAGAAAAAATAATAAACCTACTCCTATATCTGCTGACTAACAGAAAAAACAGGGTAATTACGGATCTAGGTCTCACAAGACCCTATAAAGTAGAGGACGGGATTGACCAGGAAGAGACGTTCTTCTTCCTCCTTTGGAAAATCTACTACAACCCCCTGATCTCGCGAATCCAACGCTCGTTTCAAGGCTATACAGGAAGCATACCTACCAACCCACCACGTCAAATACACATGCCAGTAATGGCATACATGAATGACTTGCTCTGGCTGGCACATGACAAAACCACCTTAACCAACATAATCTCGCTCGCCACCTCATTTTACAAATATAATAATATAAAAGTAAACCCGTCGAAATCATACCTCATTACAAACACGAAAAAAGAAAAAACCCCCTCAATTGAATTTGACAACTCAACAATCTACGCTTCTAAAAAAGATACGCCAATAAAATACCTCGGAGCCTGGTTTACAGCCGGAAACTCACTACACCCAATCCAACACCTAATACTCGCGGAAGTACAAACGAATCTAAAAAAACTCAGATTAGCAAAAATAACAGAAAAACAAGCGATTTATAGTATCAACAGAGTGATTTTCCCTCGGTTACAATATCGGTGTACCTGAAATCATCACAGATAGAAAAAATCAATAGAACATGTGTTGGCATAGTCAAACAAAAAAGAGGACTCGCGAGAGGAATTCCAAACTCCTTTATACACAATCCAGAAATTTACGGCCTTGACAATCTATTACAAATTCATGATAATATACTCATCTCATTTCTAACAAAAAACTTAAATCACAAAGACTTTGATAAATCATTTTTAAAAATGCAGATACTACATCAACAGAAGCTGCGAACACAGAAAAATCCATATTGAGTCATATACCACTATTTCCACATAGACAAATCTTACACACACAGCCTAGTCAATTACCACAGGTTTAGCCCTTGGAATCATCTGGAACAAACTACTCAATCAATGGCCTATACTTCCGAAACGCCTAAAGGGTACCCCGATAGACCAATTCATAATAGATCACCCCAAAAAGCACATCTTAAAAGAGAAAATGAATAGATATAGTATCTACTGTGTGGAACAACTATTAGATCTAAAGAACAAAAACTTCCTATCCTGAGCAGAAATCCACCACAACATACAAAAAATCCTAAGAGGACGTCCTCCAAACTGGCTAAATACAATGCAAGAAATATTGAGCGGAAAGGCAAATCCCACAACTACACTAATTACTCCAAACCCCTTTACCTTAACACCCTGGTCCCGCAAAAAAAGAAAGAACTGGATAATAACAAATGATGAAAAATTCGCAAAAATAACTAGTTCCTCTCAACAACATCCTAAAGCCAAACATTACATAATTACCACAAACAACAAACTGGAACATTGTACAGGTTGCACCCTGAAAAATAAATCGATAACAGAAGAACACTNCCTTACAAGAATTAAAAGAAACTATAGAGAATTCCCCAAGCAACAAAGCACCTGGTCCCCTGGCAATTCCCAACGAGGTGATAAAACACCTCCCAGAGAATGCTCTATACTTTTTACTAAAAATCCTCAATGCTTGCCTACAAATTGAAGTAGTTCCCAACTAATGGTTACAATCTAATATATGGCTAATCCCGAAAAAAGATCGCTATAATTATGACCTAAATTACACAAGACCTATAACGCTAATCGATCATACAAGGAAAATACTGACAAAGATAATAACAAATAGACTGACGATCCCAATAATGCGTTATGAAGTTCTGTCCCTGCTAAATTTCGCCGCCTTTCCCGGACAATCAACCTCCCAACCACTGTCCAACCTCACTCACATCCTAGAAGATGCTCGCACCAGTAACAAAGAAATCTGGGCACTTGCCCAGGACATGTCCAAAGCATTTGATACCGTGCATGTCCCTACATTAGAAAAAGTACTAAGGAGAATAAAAATACCAGAAAAAATAATAAACCTACTCCTATATCTGCTGACTAACAGAAAAAACAGGGTAATTACGGATCTAGGTCTCACAAGACCCTATAAAGTAGAGGACGGGATTGACCAGGAAGAGACGTTCTTCTTCCTCCTTTGGAAAATCTACTACAACCCCCTGATCTCGCGAATCCAACGCTCGTTTCAAGGCTATACAGGAAGCATACCTACCAACCCACCACGTCAAATACACATGCCAGTAATGGCATACATGAATGACTTGCTCTGGCTGGCACATGACAAAACCACCTTAACCAACATAATCTCGCTCGCCACCTCATTTTACAAATATAATAATATAAAAGTAAACCCGTCGAAATCATACCTCATTACAAACACGAAAAAAGAAAAAACCCCTTCAATTGAATTTGACAACTCAACAATCTACGCTTCTAAAAATGATACGCCAATAAAATACCTCGGAGCCTGGTTTACAGCCGGAAACTCACTACACCCAATCCAACACCTAATACTCGCGGAAGTACAAACGAATCTAAAAAAACTCAGATTAGCAAAAATAACAGAAAAACAAGCGATTTATAGTATCAACAGAGTGATTTTCCCTCGGTTACAATATCGGTGTACCTGAAATCATCACAGATAGAAAAAATCAATAGAACATGTGTTGGCATAGTCAAACAAAAAAGAGGACTCGCGAGAGGAATTCCAAACTCCTTTATACACAATCCAGAAATTTACGGCCTTGACAATCTATTACAAATTCATGATAATATACTCATCTCATTTCTAACAAAAAACTTAAATCACAAAGACTTTGATAAATCATTTTTAAAAATGCAGATACTACATCAACAGAAGCTGCGAACACAGAAAAATCCATATTGAGTCATATACCACTATTTCCACATAGACAAATCTTACACACACAGCCTAGTCAATTACCACAGGTTTAGCCCTTGGAATCATCTGGAACAAACTACTCAATCAATGGCCTATACTTCCGAAACGCCTAAAGGGTACCCCGATAGACCAATTCATAATAGATCACCCCAAAAAGCACATCTTAAAAGAGAAAATGAATAGATATAGTATCTACTGTGTGGAACAACTATTAGATCTAAAGAACAAAAACTTCCTATCCTGAGCAGAAATCCACCACAACATACAAAAAATCCTAAGAGGACGTCCTCCAAACTGGCTAAATACAATGCAAGAAATATTGAGCGGAAAGGCAAATCCCACAACTACACTAATTACTCCAAACCCCTTTACCTTAACACCCTGGTCCCGCAAAAAAAGAAAGAACTGGATAATAACAAATGATGAAAAATTCGCAAAAATAACTAGTTCCTCTCAACAACATCCTAAAGCCAAACATTACATAATTACCACAAACAACAAACTGGAACATTGTACAGGTTGCACCCTGAAAAATAAATCGATAACAGAAGAACACTGCTACTTCTACTTAAGGAATAGAGCGTATAGTCTTCAAGTAGACAGCCTGCAGATTGTCCATGTAAAAATATCAGACATTTTTACAGCCTTAAATAATAGACTACCACCACAAAAAGAAATACACTCGGAACCTCCAAACCTTCCACCAAGACCCTTGTCAGCCTTCATAGACCCTCCGCTAGAATTGTAGGAATCACTAACGAATAATAATTTCAAAAAACGAAACCTTTCAATACACCTGTTGTCAAAAAAAGAGAACCACATGATTAGATCTACAACGTACCCTCATACACCGTAGCAGCAAATTTATCAACAAGGAATGCAGTGATCGGCAATACTAATAGAATATGGCCATTACGCCTACATTCTATCTTAACAATATTGATATTCCTACTCTCAAACATATCCATTAATACCGAATTACAAATCGTCACAAATCATAAACAAACAGTAGAGATAATCCAAAAAACAACCAAATTGGAACTATATATGCTCGACCAACTCAACAAAGAAGACCACCCTAGTCTTCTTAAAATACTCAAAGGATCATTAGGGGACTGCAAAATCTCTATAAAATTAGACCTAGAACTTAACATACAAAAACCATCAACTATATATAACATGGACATTAATCTCAAACACTTTGTTTACAACGTCTTCACCATATAATTGCTAAATACCCCTTGCATACTACAGACAAAACTCGTATTAAAAAACATTAGCAGAATCACTAACTTGTTACAATGGTTCAACCAACAACGTATACACTTATGGGAATCATATATAGGAAATATACAATGGGACCATGTCCTAAAATATATTTCCCTTGCTGACAAACCAGCTGCCTTATACACACACTTATCCCTATCACAATTAAAAAACTTCAAAGTTAAATTGATTGCAGAAGAATTACCAACTTACTTACTTCTTCACTATCGCAATCCGAATAAAAATCCAAATTACTTATGCCCACGCTGCTACGCAGAACCTGAGGATATAGTACATATATTTACTTGCGTATCTAACCACCTAATATGGAAAGAAGAAATATGCCGAATTCTAATAAGGGTGGCAACCGAAACGGAATCACTACTAGAAAACCCCCACGAATTCATAAAATCATTTATGTACCTACATATAGAAAAAAAGATGCCACTTGGCCTAATCACTAACTCAACTCTCTTTCCCACTAGCTCTAAACACAAACAAAACCAATACACCCCTCTCCTTCATCACGAAATTATTAAAATTCTCCATAAAGAATATTGGATCCCTTCAAGAGCCTCACGACACTCCGATATATTCCCAAACCCACCAAAAATTGACCCTCCAAAAATGATACCAACACCCCCTCTTAGTAAAGAAATCATAGAAAATAAATTACAAAAATACATTAGTCTAGGTTGTACTTCGTTAGCTAAACTTATTACAGACTAGAGGTCTCCGACCAATTTAGCAAAGAATTGGTCAAGAGTAAACTAGCTCTTACTCCTATCTCCCTAGAATAGTAATTATACATTTGTAATTAAGTGAATAATAACTATTAATAAAGATATAGAGGAAAGATCTCTCTTTAAATAAAAAAAAAAAAAAAAAGATAATACAATCTAAACTTTACACTTATATTTATTTTTTTAAATCATTATTTTAAGCTTTTTTTTCTTTTTTTTTGTGCAACAAATGAGATTTAGCTAATGTAGTAGTGGTAAATTACTTATAATTTTAATCGGTAATGTGTAATATGAAATGTAGGATTAAGAGGGATTAAGCGAATATGTTATAGGGCAAAGTGGGTACTTTAAGTTTATCTAATATTTAATGATGTTTAATAGAGAAGATAATCTACTTAGGACTACGAAATATATATAGATAGGTCAGGTTAATTATAGAGTTACTAAAAAGGAAAGATCTGCAGAAAAACTTCAAAAATAAGCAAAAAAAATTACTATAAATAGAAAAGATCTGCACAAAAACCTCAAATAAGCAAACTCATACCTGACCTATCTATATATATTTCAGGGTCCTATCTACTCGAGCTTCCAAAAAAAGTATTGTAAAATGTATAAAAAATTATCTTTACCAATTGTGTAACAATCAGATAGTCATTTTCATATTTGGGATGTTCATCCCTGTTGATTTAGGTACCATTCGATTCGTCTTAGTGTGACGAATTCAATGATACCAAAATCATTTCATTTGGATTACTGGATTAATTGTTATTCACAAAAAACTATTGATTTTATAGTCATTTTATAAAAAACATAATAACCAATAGTATTTGGCCAATAACTTTTGATCCAGTAATTCAAATGAAATAAAATTGGTACCATTCGACTCCTCTCACCAAGACGAATCGAATGGTACCAAAATCATTAAATTTGGACTATTGGATCAGTTTTTAGACTATTTTTTCTAAAAAAATTGCATTATATTTTTTTGACCCCCCTACTTAAGAGGAAAAATATTATATTTTGTTAGACCCCTCCCCTCTCTTGTATAACGTTATTTCTGGATGCCCCATTATATAATAATCATATATATGCCACCTATACAATGATCAACCCCTAAAATAATTGTGTAAATTTCTCAGAACAACTGCATTGCTGAATAGTAGTGAAACTAGCAGTAGCACATATGTGACCCCATTGTTTAGCTTCATAAATAAAATCATTTAAAATAGAAATTTATTGTTATTATACAAAATTTACTATTATTACTATGATACATTATCTATCGAAATAATGTCATTTCTGTTATTTCGAAAATTATAGTATATTAAATTATTCTGAGAAATAAAGCGACAATTATTACTATTATATAAATTTTGCTTTTATAATATTACATTTAATTACTAGTAGGTCAGAAAATTTTTTGAGGTATTCCCAGAAGGGCATGCCTTTAACAAGGGCATGCCCCTATAAAGATTATAATTGGCTAATATAGATCGATTGACCAATAAATTAATATACCAAACTTTATTTTTACTATCTTTTTAAACTTTTAGAAAAAATAATTTGCTTTAGTCTTTATTTATTAAGAAAATGCTTTTTTTTTAATATAGATTTAGCTTTTATAATTTTAAATAAAGTCTAATTATTAGTGAATTTATAAAATTAAAGTATTTTAACTAACTATGAAATGCATCATTTATTATTGATTTTTGAACATTTTTTATTATAAATCATAGATAACATTTAATCTATCTTTTTACAGTAAGATGGGTTAGACATTATCTATATGATTTTATGATATAGTAAGAAATGTCTGAAAACAATAGTAAATGATGCACTTCATAGTAAAAAAAAATTTGCTATTGCAATATATTATTTTATATTTCTGATAAAAAATAAAAACCTGTTAAAATTTGCTTAGAAAAACTAAATAAACATAAATTTGGGCTATAGTTGTATTATAATTTTTTATTATAACTCTGGCATACTTAATTGTCCAATCATTTCTTTCAAGTCACATGCTAAGATTACATAATAGATGTATACCTTTTGGCTAAAGGGCATGCCCCTTAAGGAATGCCCTCTAATACCATGCTCTAATCCTAATTACTAGTAATAAACCAGTGATATTTAATAGGAATAGAGCTTTATTTCTTAGAATCTTAAATTTGAAATAAAAATTTTAACAAAGTACTAAAATATATGTTAATTTAAATATATAGTATATTTTATAAATTTATATTAATACATGCATTTTATATAGAAATAGTGATGTGAGTTAGTAGCTACCAGTAAATATCTACCACTAGAATCTACTGGTAGATACCAGTAGATTTTTAATATGCATGGTAGATACCATTAGTTAAAAATTGAAGCTAATAGAATTTATTTATTTACTATATACTAATATTATAAACAAATGTAGTATATATCAATACTGTGTCTATACTTGGGTTAATGCATCTGAATACTGTATGTTTCTGAAATAAGTTACCTTTTTTTGAGCAAAAGTAAACAAAAATTTAGGGGTGTTTATTTTCGGGTGAAAGAGATTTTTTAGCAATCGCAAGTAGTCATTATATAGTAAAGTCCAAATTTTACTATGTAAATTGATCATAGCACTTAAGTAAATATATTTAGAGACTAAAATGCATATTCTCTAAAATTTTTATACAAATCAGAGAACTTCTTATTATTTAACTTATAATTTTTACATTTGTCGAATATAAATTTTAATTTTTTCGTTGAGAGTAAAAATTAAAAAACAAATAATAAAATGTTTTTCAATTTCACTAAAAATTATATTGCTTGTGTATTTTGACTTTCTAAATTAGTTTACTTAAGTGATAATAATCGAGTTGTATAGTAAAATTTGGACTTTACTATATAGCGACTATTGTCGATTGTAGTATAAAATTATTTTTGTCTGATTGACCAATCAGAATTTGACTAGTGGATCTACCGGTAGTGGTATCTACTGGTAGTTACTACCTACCAGTAGCTACTATAAAATCATGACCATGGTTAGAATCTCTATTACTATATAAAAGACTTCAAATTACTAATCATATAGTTTACTAATAATACCAGAAATATAGTAATAAAATTATGAGTGTGTATGGTTAGCTAATATTTAAAATGACATATGTTCAAATTCATAAGTTTGATTAGAAAATTGTTTAAATATATATGTAGTACCCCAAATCTAAATTTGTCCCAATTGTCAATTGGAACGGCCCAGATGTCAATTTTACAGCCAAAAATAAAAACTGGCCTAAACTGATCTCTAACTTTACTTTAATTTTACCCTAACCCTAAATTTAATTTGGCCTAATTGTCATCTGGGAAGATTGATATCTGGGGCACAACATATATATGTATGTACATATATATATACTTGTACGCATTGTTGTACATTTTCAATATTTGAGCCTTTTTGAAGTGTCTGGTAAATAGTTTGCTAGATAGTCTGATTCTCATATTGCTTATAAATATATTCAAAAAAATACACACATGTATGCAAAATTTGATTCTAAACAACTTTAATTAATAATTAAAGTGGATTATTATAATAAAAAATTTTGGTGCTATTAGGTAATAAATTTTGTCTAAATGTTGTCCGAGTTGTTTGAGTAACAATACTGCTTGTATAGATATAAAATTTAAATGACAAAAATTTATATTTGGTACATATGTATGTCAGTACAGCTTATTTATATAATAAATTTATACTACTTAAGGTTGAAGTTAAATTACTATATTTTAAAAAACTTTATACTAAAAAATTTTGTATATACTGTAGTATGAATCTAAGTGCATATTATTAATTAAATATAAGGTAAATAGGGGTAATTTGGCGAAGTTAACATAACTAATATAAAAACTTTTTTATTTTAATATTAAAAAATTTTTTATTTTTTGTATTGAACTTCATATATGATTTAGAATTATTTTTATATAAAATTAGTAATATAACATCCTGTTTTAAAGTGACATTAAATGGATTATACATTGTATCAAAACACTTAAATTTTAGTGAGGTAGAGGTAATTTGGCGAATTGATGGTATCTTGTATGATCCAGTGGTCGGAATTGAATAATTTTTATACCATTCGATTCATCTCGATAAGATGAATCGAATAATATAAAGTTTATCTGATTCTGATCACTGGATCACAAAATATTGTCGATTATATATTGCACAAAATGATCCTTGAAGGGAATTTTTACGAAGTGTAAACATGGCAAATAATTGAAATATCTTGTGACCCAATGATCAGAACTAGGCGAGCTTAGTACCATTCAATTTGTCTTATCGAGTCGAATTGAATGGTATAAGAATTATTCGATTCTAATTATTAATCATGAGATATCAAAATTCGCCAAATTACTCTTATTCGCCAAATTATCTCTATTCACCTTATGCATTAATTAAACTGAAGCATTAGGGGGTTCCCAGAAATTACGTAATTTTTTGTGAATAGGTGGGTTCTGGTTATAATTATAATTTTGTCAAATTTTATAATTCTGGCTAATAGTATAAAATTATAAAATTATTAATAACTATTGTTTACTGAACCAATTTAGATGATTTAACTACCAAAATGTTCATCTTACTAAAACGATTCTAACAAGCTCAAAATCGTTAAAATATAATCACAAGATCTTAAGATTATTCAACTTTGTATAATTTTAATAGTAATTTTTTAGAGGACCCGGACATCTCTGATATGTATCATATTTTTTTAGCAAATTGGTTCAAATTTGATCTAAGGTCCAAATTTAAAATTTAGCAAATTGAAGTTAATTTTAAAAAGAATCATAATTGAATATTTTGTCAAATTACTAAGATTTTTACTCATGTTATATTTTATTTTTAGCAATTTTTCATATTTTGCAAGAATTATTATAACAAGTTAAGTCGTGCTATGATAATTGATCCAGATATAACAAGTTATTAATAGCTATGGAACAAAATTATATTCAATTATAATTGAAAATAAGTAAAAATAGTTGTAGCATATAATCAGGCTTTAGTATCAATAGCAACTTGCATATGTATTACGATTATTGATTGTGATTGTATATTGATAAACAAATAATTATATAATGCGCAGGGTTATCATTAGGCAAATTAGTTATTAATTCATTTATAATTGTAGTGATTATTATATAGTTAGTATTTTTTCTGAAATTTTCAAACAATATAAAATTAGCATAATGTATTTTAATATGCTAAATAAGTTTTTTAAAGCACAAAGTTAGAATCAATTTGTAAAATTTTGAAAATTATAATATTTTTAAAAAATTTTTTTATTTGAATTTTATGGATTCATAGAATTAAAATAAAAAAATTTTCATCAAATTTGGTCAAAAACTCATGAAGATATCTTTGATGAAAGTTCATGTAAACAATTTTAATACAGCTTCTTTGAAAAATATTTTTTTGCTTTTTCAAAATAACCCACTGTTCAGCAATGATTTACAAAAAATTTTACTATATTAACTAAAAAATTTTATAACAAGACTTGTAGTACATATCATTGACTAATAGAATCTCAAATTTTATAAAAAAATATTAAAAATTGTAAAGATAATAACATTTTTGTAAATTTGGATACATATGTTTTCTCAAGTTTTCCCCTAAACTTCAAATGCTTCCAGAAGCACTTTATCAAAATGAAATCTCCAAAACGTGACTAAGTTGATAGAATAGATATTCAAAAGTCTTCAGTTAAAATTTTATTAAAAACAGATTAATATTAATGAAGTCATAATGATTTTTCAATTTGCTTCCAGATACAGGATTGATTAAAATTTTCAATTTTGATAAAAACAGAAAAATCACTATTACAAGCTAGATTTTTACAAGTTCAAATAAAACAAGTTACTGCGCACTAATATAATTAATAGAGAATATACTAAAATTTTGTTTTCTAAAATTTTAAATTATTTGGATAAATATTTATTCTATAATAGCTTTTTTTCATTTGGTGCAGCTTCTTTATAATATACTTTTTGGAAATAGAAGAATCTTTCATCAAAGATATCTCTACAAGTTTTTGACCAAATTCGATGAAAATTTTTTATTTGGATTCTATATATTTGTAGAATTATAATAAAAATTTTCATCGAATTTGATCAAGTGGTTGCAGAGATATCTTTGATCAAAGTTTTAGAGAATTTCAAAATATGTATCATATAACAAATATGTTTAAATTTGTTGACAAAACTTTGATTAAGGATATCTCTGCAACCACTTGATCAAATTTAATGAAATTTTTTATTTTAATTTTATGGATCCGTAGAATTCAAATTAAAAAAATTTTTATCAAATTTGATCAGGTGGTTGCAGAGATATCCTTGATTAAAGTTTTGTCAAAAATTTAAATATATCTGTTATGTAATATATAGGAGTTAGTAAAATTACGAGGCCAACTTATTATAAATATATAAATAATAAAGGTTGCATAATTATTTGTATAACAATTATATAAATATATAATAAAAATATTCATGATACTATATCAAAGAATATTTAGTTGTATTAATTGACCACTTATTCAAAACAGACTATTGTCGTCTTCTATTTCTGCTACCTAGTAGGTTTGTATAGGAATTGGGCATATGTTGGTGTTTGCGAAACTAAATATTACTTTTAAATAATGAAAGTTGTCAAATTCTAACTTATTAATCTATATGCATTCATTTTAAACATTCCATTACAATAAATTACAAGCTATTTTTTATATGAATATAAGGCTATAGTAAGCTCTAATCTACATATGTTTTCTATTATTATTGTACGGGTCTTAAGTAACAATTTATGATTTTTTCAATCATTTATTGGCACATGTTTAAAAAATAAATAAATCGGAACACTTTCATATCTAATAAAAATTTAATAGTATCCCAATTTAATTATTTTATTTTTATTATTAAAGTTTTTGCTTTTATATTTTTAAAAATGTTGGGACATTTGTGTCATTTGGTCATTTTTAAATTTTTATTAGATAATATTGGCATTAATTAGTTTTTGCTTTTTTTTAGGACTTTGTTTTTTTAAATTTTTATTAGATAGAATCGCATACCAGCATTATTGGATTTTTGTTTTTTTTTAAAATTTTTATTGAACAAGTTATATACTATTAGATCTTTGCTTTTAGACCTTTGCCTTTTTTAAAATTCTTTAGTTATTGGATTTTTGTCTTTTTTTTTGTAAATTATTATTGGACAAAACATATATTATTAGATCTTTGTCTTTAATATTAAAGTATTACATAAAATTTTTATATAATGATTAGTATTTTACATAGTACAAAATTTTTAGATTGTAATGATTTTTTTTTTTTTTTTGTCAAAGTTCCCGCTTTGGGTGAGAGTTTATTTAATCAAGCCTGTGGATCAAGGGCGCCTCTTTGGGCACACCCACAATTGAATTATATTGAATGAGAGTACAACTAGCCACACGTACAACTTTTGGTTGTCTAATTTAAGTAGTCCGCCCGAAGGTTCTACACTAGTTGCCTTACCTACAATCCGACTAGGGGATTGCCTATTTAAACCCTCTGGTCCAAGCTTCGCATATCAATCCTACTTGTGATCACTGGTACAGCCCTCCGATACATTAGTCAGTCGAAGACAGTCCCGGATGCTACCTACATCCCCTTAGGACTAATTTATCCTCGC
>QKWP01000493.1:121471-141091 GCA_003550325.1 Gigaspora rosea | reverse complement strand
AAGATCAGAGCTACCTTCTTACTCGGGACTTGCCAAATGGGTTTCTGTTTCTCCGGTTCCTTGGATTTGTCTGTGTCACAAGACACAACTTCGCCCGAAAGCTCCTATTCAAAATGGTAACCAAGGACTACAGGTGATGTACCCAACCGATCAACAAGAAACAGTTACCGGAGCACAGGTCTATTTTTTCAAAAGCGTCGCCAGTGGGATTTGAACTCAAGACCTGCCACTTGGGGTGACAACTTACCAACTTCCCTAAGTCGCCACACCCTTGTAATGATTTTTTTTATATGCGCTTTTTGTACTTGTAGTTAATATTATCTAATTGTAAGAAAGATTGTATAATAGATCCTTCTTAAATGTTTAGGTATGTTGAAAAATATTCGTTGTGGAAAATTTTTGTACTCGTTATATTTGAAGGTGTTATAGGAATGTTCAAATCTCCAAAGTTAACTGTACTACAGTATTTAATTCTAGAAACTTATAAGTAATCTAATAATGTCGGAATTGTATCCAGGCAATATGTGTCATTCAAAGATCTTGTAGTGGAAATGCCTTCGATCGTTTTCTTGTATTTTCCGGATCTATATAAAAACCTTAATACAAATAATCAAAGACTTCACGTGCTTATAAAGAATTTATGTTGACTATTAGTAGATCTGCTGCTAAAATATTTGGAAAGCATTTCATTAAATGCATTATGACCAAAAATTAATAATTTTGAGATTTAGTTATTAGATAGAGTTTTTGCAAAGAACAAAAAAGTGTAATAATAAAATTATAAAAATGGTTTATTTTATTTTGACATAACGATATTATTTATGGTATTAATATTAAATTTGCAATCATCAAATTTAAAATCAACTTAAGTTTCTTTTAAGTTTCGTACCAACTTGGGTTGCATTTAGAATTCTGTTCCAACCTAAGTAGATTCTAAATCTGCAATAATTCTATTTCGATATATGATATAAATATTATAATAAAGCATTTATTTATTAATTTATACATTTTTATACAATTTTAAAGTACATAATAATCTTATTTTTAATCTAATCCTAAACTATCCCTATTTCTAACAAAATCTCGCTTTTAATTACCTGATCCTATTTTTAATCCTAGTCTTAAACCCCAACCCTATTTATAATACTAAATCCAACCTATTTAATCGTGCTATAACCCAAATCTAACTATCGTGCTTGTTCCAAATCTAACTATTGCATTATGTCCTAAGGGTAATCATTTTGGTTAATTATACATTTTCTTGAAAACAATCATTAAAGTAAACAGAATTAAACTTTACTCACATAAGTATTTATTAAATGATTAAATAACTATAGTTAATTTATTGAACGATTAAATTATTACAGATTCTCTTGAAACACAATCATTAAGAAACTTACCTTTTCCAAATCTTTTCATTACTGTTATGCCTGACCGTTGAATCACCATGTCAAAACACAGTCGAATCGCCACAAGAACGCTATTGAATCACTACAAGAATGTCATTGAAATATTGCAAGAGTTACTACAAGAGTGCCAATGAACTCCTACATCGAATCACTGTCAAGTTACTACAAAAACTAGTGAACACTAGAGAAACTCTAGGACAACTACAAAAATTAGAAATATTTTTAATACAAAATAAAAAAAAAACAAAAAAGAGTAAAAAAAAATACTTATACTTATAATCGTCAATCTTCTGTATGTTATCAGGAGTGTGTAACGAACCAAGGAGTGGAAATCTAAAAAAAACTTATAGGCTTTGAGTCATGTGTATAATCTCTTATCTTGTTGCTTTTATCTTACAATAATTGAGTATAAATATATGATTCAGTTTTTTTAACAATAAAAGAACAGCTATAAAATTTCTTTATAATTAATTACTTACCTTTGTCTATTTCGAGTTTCGAAAAAAAAGAAATCCCAGTAAACAGATTATTTTTAAAAAAATTAACAATCAAAACTTTGACCGATCAAATATAATACATATGAATTTATATGATTTTCATATAAATAACAATTTTTGTATTACTATTAAACTTGTGTAATATTGGAGTTGTTTCCCGTAATTTTACTAACCCTTAGGTAATACATGTTTTAAAATTCTCTAAAACTTTAATCAAGGATATCTCTGCAACTATCTAATCAAATTTGATTAAAATTTTTTTATTTGAATTCTACAAATCCATAGAATTTAAATAAAAAAAATTTTTATCAAATTTGATCAAGTGATTGCAGAGATATCTTTAATCAAAGTTTTAGAGAATTTCAAAACGCATATCATATGACAAATATGTTTAAATTTGTTAACAAAACTTTGATCAATATTATCTTTGCAACCACCTGATCAAATTTAATAAAAATTTTACTTATTCTACAGATCCATAAATTTAAATAAAAATTTTTATCAAATTTAATTAAGTGGTTGCAGAGATATCCTTAATTAAAGTTTTGTCAAAAATTTAACCGTTATCTGTCATGTAATACATGGTTTGAAATTCCCTAAAACTTTGATCAATCAAATTTGATAAATTTTTTATTTGAATTAGTGCTCCTACGGACCGGACTCGAACCAGACTTTAGTCAAGTCTGAGTCTGGTCTGATTTTTGGACCAGATTCAGACTTTTATATTCAGACTTTTTAGCCAAGTCTAAGTCTGGTCTGGGTCTGGTCCGAAGTCTGCAGACTGGTCTGAGTTCAAATATATTTATATGTATTTTTTGGTGCTAAACAAGTTTACTGAGTGCATTTTGTCAGAATAAATTAGTAAAATTTTATGAATCATAAGATTTTATAGAATTTTATTAATAAAATTCTAAAAAATCTTATAATTCGCTAATTTTTATTAATTAATTCTAACAAAATGCACTAAGTATACTTGTTCAGCACCTGAAAATGTATTAAAACGGCTTATTTGTTTTTAGTTTACTTGAAATTTAGAGATTTGATGCACAAATTTGGATTTTTGATCAAAAAAGTCAAAATTTAACATCTTATCTCCAAATTTCAAGTAAAATAAAAACAACTCTTGTATTTTTAGGTGCAGAACAAGTTTACTTAGTGCATTAAGTTAGAAATAATTAGTTGAATTTTGTGAATCATAAGATTTTATAGAATTTTATTAGTAAAATTCCATAAAATCTTAAAATTCACAAATTTTTATTAATTAATTCTAACAAAACGCACTAAGTAAACTTGTTTAGCACCTAAAAATACATTAAATTAGCAAGGTTATTTTTATTTTATTTGAAATTTGGAGGAAAGATGCACAATTTTGGATTTTTGATCAAAAAAGACAAATTTTGACATCTTATCTCCAAATTTCAAGTAAAATAAAACAACCCTGCTAATTTAATGTATTTTTAGGTGCTGAACAGGTTTACTTAGTGCATTAAGTTAGAAATAATTAGTAAAATTTTGTGAATCATAAGATTTTATAGAATTTTATTAGTAAAATTTTATAAAATCTTAAAATTCATAAATTTTTATTAATTAGTTATAACAACACGCACTAAGTAAACTTGTACAGCACCTAAAAATACATTAAATCGGCAGAGTTGTTCTTATATTACTTGAAGTTTGGAGAAAAGATGCATAATTTTGCATTTTTGATCCAAAAAGTCAAATTTAAGCATTTTTTCTCCAAATTTCAAGTAAAATAAAAACAACACTGCTAATTTAATGTATTTTTAGGTGCTGAACAAGTTTACTTAGTATGGTTTGTTAGAATTAATTAATAAAAATTTGTGAATTTTAAAATTTTATAGAATTTTACTAATAAAATTCTATATATATATATATATTTTTTTTTAAAGCTTCATAGCCGTCTGATCTTTATTAGCAAATTACATAAAAACTACATAATTTAATATACTAATTGTAGAGACCGAACTAAGCTGGCTGCCCGAATTGGTGCCCAACTTTGGCTACTGCACTGAAATGGTTTGCTCATACTCAAGCGACGGTCTTCCCCATTAGCAAGAAGTATAGCACTGCCTGGCTTCAGAAAACCAACCACAGAATCCATTCCACCTAAAAACTTCTTCTCTGAGCTTCTCATAAAGAATAGGGTTCCGCAATTTGATTTGATCTTCAAATATTTGAATCAAATATTTGATCAAATTCAAATTCAAATTTGACTATATTTGATTTGATCAAATTCAAATATGGCCAAATTTGATTTGATTTGACAAATATTTGATTTGATTTGAAAATTACTATTAAAAATTCAAATTCAAATCAAATTCAAATTCAAATATTTGAATCAAATCAAATTCAAATTAGGGTCAATTTGATTTGATCAAATTCAAATTGATCCAATATTTGATTTGATTTGAATTTGAGGAAACCTAATAAAGAAGAATAAAAAAGGGGAAAAGATTAAAGGGGGGACAATACCTAAACGACTAACCAAATAACTAACCAAAAATACAACCAAAAGAAAGAAATAGAAAAAAGAAAAACCAAAAAAAAAGCAAAGAAAGAATAGAAACTGTAGATGCTAACACGTCTAGCATAAACAATAAAAATTATATAATACCACAAGACTAATGTCTATTAGTGTATTATATGTACAGATGTATAAAAAAGAAAAACGAAACTAAAAAAAAAATAAGAAATTTTTCACGTGCCCTCCAGATCCAACCACGTCATCATTGTTTATTTGTATGTAGCGACCAAATCCACACGTGACTGCGCCGGTCCCGATTTAGATCATCCCAATTCGGAAGGAGTAAACACTGCTGATCTTTTGGAGGGGTAAGCTAGGATTCCCACTTTTTGGCGAAAATTTCGAAAAAATCTAAAGGGAAGTATGACGATACTCAAAAGAAATTTAAAAAAGAGGGTGTAGTTGGAAAAACTCAATTTTTTGTTGTTCCCCATTGTTTTGCCACAAGGAACTTCGTCGACGGAAGAAAACTTTAATTTCCACCAAAATTTCTCGTACAAGGGCTCTACCTTCTGCCAGTTATCTTGTAAAAGTATGCATTTGGCTTGCATGTCGAATATATAAAGGAGTCCCCAGAAAGTTAGTTGACCTTTATAAAAACCGTTTACTTGTGTTATCCTACTATGGATTAAGTATAGGCAACTCTCCAACAAAAAACTTCTTGTTTTTCCTCCGTTGGTAATTTGGTTCGAGTGATCGTTTGAAAGAGTTTTTAATTTGATCCACTAATAAAATTCTATAAAATCTTATGATTCACAAAATTTTACTAATTATTTCTAACTTAATGCACTAAGTAAACCTGTTCAGCACCTAAAAATATATTAAATTGGCTGGGTTGTTTTTATTTTACTTAAAATTTGGAGATAAGATGTTAAAATTTGTCTTTTTTGATCAAAAATCCAAAATTGTGTATCTTTTCTCCAAATTTCAAGTAAACTAAAAACAAATAAGCTGTTTTATACATTTTAGGTGCTGAACAAGTTTACTTAGTACATTTTGTTAGAATTAATTAATAAAAATTAGTGAATTATAAGATTTTTTAGAATTTTATTAATAAAATTCTATAAAATCTTATGATTCATAAAATTTTACTAATTTATTCTAACAAAATGCACTAAGTAAACTTGTTCAGCACCAAAAAATACATATAAATATATTCAGACACAGACCAGTCTACAGACTTTGGACCAGACCCGGACCGGACTCATAGTTGAGTTAAATCTGGTCTGAAGTCTGAAATTAGTAAAATTTAGAGTTTGAGTCTGGTCTGATCCCGGACCGGACCCAGACCGGACCTAGGAGCACTAATTTGAATTTTATGGATCCATAAAATTCAAATAAAACAATTTTTATCGAATTTGATCAGGTAGTTGCAGAGATAACTTTGATCAATGTTTTAGAGAATATTAAAACATTATATGACAGATACGTTTAAATTTTTGACAAAACTTTGATCAAGGATATCTCTGCAACCACTTGATAAATTTGATGAAAATTTTTTTATTTGAATTTTATGGATCCGTAGAATAAGTAAAAAAATTTTTATTAAATTTGATCAGGTGGTTGCAGAGACCTTGATCAAAGTTTTGTCAATAAATTTAAATATTTGAAATTCTCTAAAACTTTGATCAAAGATATCTTTGCAACCACTTGATCAAATTCGATGAAAATTTTTTTATTTGAATTCTATAGATCCATAAAATTCAAATAAAAAAATTTTTATTGACTTTGATCGGGTGGTTGCTAAGATGCCTTCACTCAAAGTTTTAGAAAAATTTGGCACTGCTTGTTTTTGATAGAAGTTTTGATTTTTCTAAAACTTGAGCGAAGGTATTTTAGCAACCACCTGATCAATTTGATGAAAAATTTTTTTATTTGAATTCTATGAATCCATAGAATTCAAATAAAAAAATTTTATCGAATTTGATCAGGTAGTTGCTAAGATATCTTTGCTAAAGTTTTAGAAAAATTTGGCACTTTTTTGTATTTTAATAGATATTTTGATTTTTTTCTAAAACTTTGAGCGAAGGTATCTTAGCAATCACCTAACTAAATTTGATGAAAATTTTTTATTTGAATTCTATGGATCCATAGAATTCAAATAAAAAAATTTTCATTGAATTTGATTAAGTGATTGCTAAGATATTTTCACTCAAAGTTAAGATTTTTATTTCGAATTTATATATTCAAAAGCATTTTTTATATTTTAAAGGAGGTTTTATATATTTTATATATTCAAAAGGGTTTTACATATTCAAAAGCAAATTTACATATTTAATATATTCAAAAGGTTTTACATATTCAAAAGCAAATTTACATATTTTATATATTCAAAAGTGGGTTTTAACGGCTATTACAGTTTTAAAAAATTTGCACTATATTTATTTATCTGAGATATTATAATTTAGTTTTTAGCAAATTACTATATCAGCAAAAAAAATATATGCGTAAACCTCCATAAGTTTTTATGCAGGAGTAAACTTACTAAAAACTTATAATTAGTTCGGAGTATTATGTAGGGGTAATAATTACGAAAGTTTACGCTATAGTAGCTTCGGAGTATTACATAGGTGTAATAATTACGAACTTTTATGGCATAGTAAATTCGAAATATAGCAAAAATATTATAAACAAAAACATTAAAAACTTACGAAAACTGGCAAAAACTGGCGTAAATCAATGATATATTACGATATTACGATCAATTAATAATCAATTAATAATAAAATTCCTATAAGGCCATACAAACTTAATTAATTGGTTCTCATAACCCGGCCGGGTCAAATTCAACAAAATTTTGAAAAAATTTTTTACTATATTTATTATCCGGGTGAACTTTTTAAAATTTTTATAAAAAAATTTTATATGTTTTTTACATATAAAATTTTTTGAAAATAAAATTAAAAGCCGGGTTGCCGGGTCATTTTTAAAATTTTATATTATGAGAACCAAAAAATTAATTTTATATGGCCTAATCATGCTTTTTGCAAATTTTTTAAATGTTTTACAGATTTTTGCATGTTTTCGTATATTTTTACAAAGTTTCGCAATATAATATAAAATTTTGTATTTTTTTATTTATTATTATTATTATACATTATATTTTAATTTAATATATATTTTTAATCAATATTAATTATATTTTATTATATATTATTATATATATTTTACAAAAAAATGAAAAAATGACAAAAAAAAATAAAAACAAAAAAAAACTAAAATCAAAAAAATAATGAAAAAAACAAAACCGAAAAAAATAAAAATATTTTGAACCCTTTCGCACTTTGTCACATAATGCTAGCTCTAAACACTTATTTTTCTCACCCTGCAGTTATCTATTATTTCTTTTTTTCTTTGTTTTAACTATAATATTCGCTTATATTCGCTTATATTCACTTATATTCGCTAATATTTACTTATATTTGCTATTTTTAAAATAAAAAAAATGACAAAAAAAAAATAAACCAAAAAAACGATAATGAAAAAATAGTAATATTTTAAACTACTTTTACATTTTTTGTATAATACTAGCTCTATACACTTATTTTTCTTACCCTGTAGCTAGCTATTATTCTCTTCTTCTTTGTTTAACTATTATATTCGCCTATATTCATTCATATTCGCAACTTTCTAAAAAGTGCTAGTAAAAAAAACAAACAAAAAACAAAAAACAAACCCGTAAAAAATAACAAAAAAAAACAAAAACAAAAAAAATAAACAATAATATTTGCTTATATTCGCTCATATTCGCTCATAGTCGATTATATTTGCTTATATTCGCAAAGTGCCAGAAGTGTTAGAATTGGTGTTTTTGTAAAGTGGTTCAAAAATCGTCGAAAGTTTTCGCAAAGTGACAGAATAAAATAAATTAATAAAAATAAAACAAAAAAACAAAAACAAAAAACATGAAACGCAAAATAAATAAAACGAAACCTTGCAAAAACTTGCGAAAACTTACGAAAACTTGTGTTCTTGACTTTCGAAATTGCCAAAGAAAGTAGTTGTGTGTTCTTGCTAAGTGTTGAAAGGCAGAGTTGGCTTGCGCAAAGTGCTGAAAAGTTGTTGGATTTTTTGCAAAGTGCTAGTGGTAAAGTATAAAAATAAATAAAAAAAATTAAAAAATAAAAAAATATNAAAAAAAAAAAACAAACAAAAAACAAAAAACAAAACCAAAAAAATAACAAAAAAAACAAAACCAAAAAAATAAACAATTATATTTGCTTATATTCACACATATTTGCTCATATTCAATTATATTCACTTATATTCACAAAGTGCCAGAAGCATTAGAATTGGTGTTCTTGTAAAGTATCTCAGAAATCGTCGAAAGTTTTCACAAAGTGCCAGAATAAAATAAATTAATAAAAATAAAACAAAAAAACAAAAACAAAAAAACTGACATGAAAAAATAAATGAAATGAAACCTTGCAAAAACTTGCATTCTTGAACTTTCGAAATTGCCAAAGAAAGTAGTTGTGTGTTCTTGCTAAGTGTTGAAAGGCTGAGTTGGCCTGCACAAAGTGCTGAAAAGTTGTTGGATTTCTTGCAAAGTGCTAGTAGTAAAGTGTAAATTAAAATAAAAAAAATTAAAAAATAAAAAAAATATAAATAAAAAAAAACAAAAAGAAACTAAAAAAAATGAAATGAAACCAAAAAAAAACAAACGTAAATTTATATAAAAATTTTATGTAAGTTTACAATTTTCTTACATACTATAAAAAAATTGTAAATTTACGTAAAAATTTTATATAAATTTACAATTTTCTTACATACTATAAAAAAATCATAAACTTATAGCAAATTTTTATACAAATTTACTATTTTCTTACACATCATAAGACTTACGCAATTTTACACTAAATATTACATAAGTTTACGATTTTCTTACATACTGTAAAAACTTGCGCAAGTTTATGCATATATATTTTTGCTAATGTAAATAAAATTCATATATAATAATCCAACTTTTAGCAAATTTACTTGATTATAGGGGTAGCAAAAACGTCTAAATTCAAGCAAATCAGTTATGACCTATATAAGAGATGCCCAGAGTTCTTTTTTTAGAATAACTAAGTAAATTCTTTAATATTGAATAACTTTTGATCACTGGTCCGTTTTGGATGATTTAACCACCAAAATGTTTGTTTTAGTGAGACGATTTTAACAAGCCCAAAATTACTAAATTATAATCACAGGATTCCAAGATTGATAAAGTTTTGTATTGTTAGACAAACAATAAAATCTTTATTGATTTTGGAATCCTATAATTAGAATTTAGCAATTTTGGGCTTGTTAGAATCATCTCACTGAGATGAACATTTTGGTAGTTAAATTATTCAAAATGGGCTAGTGGATCAAAAGCTATTCAATATTAAAGAAATTTACTTAGTGATTTGAAAAAATTACTATTAAAATTATACAAAAGTTGGGATCCTGTAATTAAATTTTAATGTTTTAGGCTTGTTAGAATTGTCTCAGTGAGATGACATTTTGGTAGTAAAATCATCTAAATTGGTCTAGTAGAGCAATAGTTATTATCAATTTCATAAATTGAAACATATGAATAAATTTTAAAAAATATAAAATTTGATTGGCTAATGGAGTATCAGGTATGGGTGGGTGGGATAAAATTTTAAAATTTATTAGTAACAAAATATTATATAATTTCTGGAAGCCCCTTATAATTTGGAAATTTAGGCTCCTGATATAATAATTAAAATATAAATGCTCTTTAATAGAACTTTTTTTTTGTAATATAAATAAAAGACCCAGAATTTGTAAATAGAAGTATTTGTTATTAGAGTATTTTTCATTATTATTATACAAATTAATCTATGCATTATTATTGTAAATTGCTATTATATATTATTTATATATGATTATTGCAAATTATTTTTAAGAAACAAAAAAGACAGTCTAAACTGGCTTATTTTATTTTTTATTAATAGATCTATTTAATGTTCTGCAAAAGATCCAGGTCTGGTTCAGGATCTGGTCCAGTCCGTTAACAGACTGAGTTTGGACCCTTAATTTATTAGAATCAATATGTGTTTGAACCCATACAAAGATTCACTCAGGTAATACTCTTCATAAGTCTGCGATTAAATACCGGTACATCAGAACTTTATTTAAATGTTTTATTGGCGCAATTTGTAATTTCTCCTTTAACAATTAGGGATGACAAATGCACGATCTTAAAATCTTGATTAATTGTTTAAAAATGCTTTAAAACATGACGTAATCATCATAATAAATAAATAAAATTACGCATTCGATTTCATTGTTAATTAATAATCCAATAAATAAAGACTTTATTATTAAATAAATAAATAGTATTTCTTGCGATTACTAATATTAAAAAATGTCTGTGAAAAACCTCCGTTGAAAGACATTCATAAAAATTACAGAAAACGACAAGCATGGTCAGTAACCACTACGAAGAGGACTATATTGCTTTAATTGGCCGATTAAGCTTCCAAAAAATGTAAAAAATTCGCTGAACTTCCAAGTTTTGGTTATACAATGTCATTAAGTAAACCAGACGTAGGTAGTATATTAGCGAAATTCATTTTTTCAGCTGGAATTCCTTTCACAGCAATAGAATCCCCATTTTTGGGGAAGAATTCATGGAAGCTGTACAACACTATATTAAAAATGTATTGAGCACATTGATAAAAAAAAATAATAATAAATAAAATAAAATGAATTTAATTAAAAAAATTTATAATTCAAATTATAAAAGAAAATTTTCTCGTTGAAACTGAATTAACCGATAAGAAGCGGTAGCTTCGATTCCAGCCAAATTTCAAAATCAGCCACTGATGTTTTAAAGCATTTTTTAAAAAACTGTTTAAAGCATTTTTTTACATCCCTATTTACAACTTGAGAATAGCAAATCGAATTTAATGATATTTGCTTTACCGAATGCTACAAGCTGTAGGGATCTTAAATTCAAAATATTAAACAGTAGCAAATGTTAAAAAAGTTGGAAGATAGTACAAATAAACGAATATTTTGTTGGTTTAATGCGGTATTTTATGGACGACCAATCTGTTTTCAATAATTTCAGCTTTAAAGATTGCTATATCATTGATAAACATCGTGTAGCGATGTTATTTCATGAACGGCCAGATGATTTTGAGCATAAGTTAAACTTATTATTTAATATAGTATTCGTTTAAACAATTTGAAAAATGTTAACCCATTCTTGAAATAGGGAAAGAGTTTCCGGATCTTTTCCGCAACCACTGTAAGTACCTTTAATTTTATGCATTTGCATTTAGTGGATAAGTATAAAAAGCCATTTCATAGTTGATAAATCAATACAACATAATTAAATTCACAGAAATCTATATATCTTTTAATTAATTTTATCTCGTACATATGATCATAATAAACTATTCAAAGTCATTTTTACCAATGTCTTTCTCATTTGGATATGTTGTAAGTAAAAACAGGATTTAAGTGGTTTCGGATTTTTATTAAAAAATCAACACATATCATAACCATAAGACCGCGCAAAGTTAATTTTTCGTTTTTGTATTCAAAATTTAGGGAATTTTTTTTTTAATATAAGGCAATTATTCATATTCAAGTCAAACAAAGCTAATTTTCGTTTTACATAGCATGCGACCAGTTTTTTTCCATCAGCCATATCGGATAATTCAGGAAAGGTCTCAGTCGGATGATAACGGATAAATTTAAGAAAAAAATAAATACAAAAATAGAATAATTGGCACAATTGGGGCTTCAAAAAAAAAAAAAATAAATAAATAAATAAATAAAAAATAAAAATAAAAATTTGAAAAAATGGTCGATAGTAATGCAAAACGAAAAATTAAATTTGCGCGGCTAGGAAATTCCAAATCCACTTAAATTTTGTTCCCGTTTACACCATGTGGGCTGCCGTCAATAGAAATAATGCAGATTGACATTTTTAAAAAAATTAATACCTTAACTTTCATAGCTCATACCTTGATGGACTTTGAGGCTATCTTGATTTAATGGATACTGTAATGAAAGCTTACGATCTAAAGCTTTCTTTTAATCAAGATAGCCTCAAAATTCATCTTGATATTGGTTTTTTTTTAAAAAAAATGTCAATTTGCCTTATTTGGCAGCCCATATATTTCAAGCATTTTTTTTTGGCACTATCTATTCCTAATTTTAGCGCAACTATGATACACAGCCACCTTATTAGTAAAGACGATTTTAACGTCACCGGAGGTGAGATTCACCAGGTATTCTATTTCTCAAAAATGGCTTTAATAATTAATGTTTGAATGCTAAATAAAAATGCTCAACGCCCTAAAAAACCCTAATATTTAGCTTTAATTTGTACCCTAACCTTAAAGCTAAAGTCTAATTTTAACTTTATACAATTCTATAAAATATTATACGTGATAATAATAAAATCAAATACTGGCTCCTGGTGATTTCTAAATTAATTTTTATAACAAAATTTTTTAAACTATAGATTTCAAAAATTTTTAATAAACCTAAAATTTTTGCTTAGTTGAAATTAAATGATTTATGCTTTTCCAACAAACAAAGAATCAAAGTTGGTTAAAGATATATTCATTATATAAATTTCTTCGTTTACCACTCAAAAAATCATCATAAGCGGTTTGTATAACACCAATCCAAGATGTTGGATGAATTGTAACATTCCATTGATTATGCCAATGGTATGTAAAAATACCACGAAAGAAGTTTTCTATATTTCGAATATCCAAAGGTGATCCATCAAATGTTGCGGGATCAAGTCCGGGAACTTCATCAGGGACTACATTAGGATTGAATGCATTAGTAAGATATTGAAGATTTGGAGATAACACGGATGATTGTTGTTTATCATCTTGTTTCAACCATAAAGGATCAAATAATCCAGGTGGAAGCATGTAAATGAATTTGTTGGTTTCTTTAAGAGTAGAATTTTCATGAATGGACAAGTATTTTCTAATGTCCCATGGATGAAAACTCATGTTATTGTTTATAGCACCACGAATCACCATTTTAGAAGATTGACTTTCTTTCCAAAGACGTAGAACAGCGGTATTATATTCGTTTAAGTAACTCCAACGATAAGAGAATTCAAAGTTTGCATAGTATAAAGGACGCATGTCACGAACAAGGAGAACGTCTGCGTCAATATATATACCACCATAATTATGAAGAACTACGAAACGTACCAAGTCGCTGAGCGTGACTGATTTAGATGAATAATAATGGCTCTGCCACCCAGCATATATATCACTAGAAGAAAGTTGCTCTTCAGTGTTCCAAAATTTACATTCAATGTTCGTTGGGGAATATTTAAGTAAAGGACGAATGTGTTCGTTGTCATTGAAATTGGTATTATTTACATTATCAAGCCAGACATAGAGCTTCGAACACTCAAGAGGTTGACTATAAAGAAAAGATTTCATCATCAAAGCGATTTTATCAGTAATTTGATTCTTCCAGAAGACATGGAAAAGCATTGGTGAATGATCACGATTACAAGGTGGAGGAGGTGAAATATCAGCAGTAGTGGGAAATGAAATCATATAATTGTCTTCGTTATTGTCAAGATATTTTAGACAGTTTTCAACCATAATGTTTTCTATATCACCACAATTCTTCTCTAAGCGATCAACGCGAACGATATACCCCTCTTTTGGACGTTTACGACCGTTTAACAGGAATGGGGGAGCAGCTATCGATCCATTATCAGCAACGTTAACATTCAAATAAATAAAGGTGAAATAAAATAAACAAATTATAAAGATTATTACTACGAATTGTTTAGTATTAACTAATAATATCGACATTTCATACGAAAACTTGAAAGTTATAAGTTTGTTTGATTTTCATATCACGCGAATATCCAAAATTACAGAAGTTAACAACTTTCGAGAGGTATTTACGTATGTGGTAATTAAATACGTATATATATAGATACTGAAATAATATGCCAAAGATGAGCATTAAGCACCATGCTCATCTCTGTTTGTAGCAGAGTATTTTGTGTACGTACATAGGTAATATGTATGTGTCAATACTTGCCATAAGTCGTTAGGTCACTAATTAATCAAACATATTAAAGACTAAATTTGTATGATGAAGAGGAAAAGCCTGTAGATCATATAGAAAAAATGACAAAATTTTATTAGTATGTACTTCAGGGGCAATGGTTTTACCGAATTGTTGCGAAATGTCACGCCGGGCGTTATTTAGAAATCACATCCCCTAAAAATGGCATATATGGCTTCAAAATAACGCCCTGCGCGTCTCAAACTAACGCTCCCCCATGTATAGTTGGCAAATATGTTATTAAATTAGCATTTTATCCAAACTAATTTGATCTAAATGGAATTTGCTAAGAAAATGGCGATGATACAAAAATTTGTTACACGAAGATCACTTCCGATTCTATTTTTAGATTTTATATTATGTATGAGACTAGTAACACCAATAAAAAATTTCACAGATCACGTGACGTTATTGGATGATCATCTATTTGATCGATTTTTCTTTTAATAATAATAATTAATTAATCACATCACTAAAGAAAAATATATATAAATCTAATTTTTTACGTCTTTTTTTCATTTGTGTGCACTTTTTCTTTTATTTCCAAATTTTTTTTATTTTACTTGCAAGTATGACTGATATTGATCACCTTTATTGGAAAAAATGGAAAAACTGTGTCATCGTGCATCAACTGTAGAACTTCAATAAGTAATACAATCCAGATTAAGTCAAAAGAGAATAATGAAAAAGAAATTAGCAGTTAGATGACGTCAAAATCTTGCTCATGCCCAGGATCAGCTTGTCGATGTTTTATTAAACTTTATAGATTCTTATAAAGATTTTGATAGTGCAGATCAATACTCACAAGTTTTACAAATAGATATCTCCGTTTGCTTAATTCATTTATTGATTATATTGAAACAGGAAACGAGGATGAATATAATAAACTAATTGCTTATCAACTTGTAAAACTTGTTTCAAAGTCAGATGGATTTGTATTTATATACTATACATGTGACAGACTAAAAGATCGGGTTTCATATGTCTTTTATTGCAACTATAAGATTGAAAGAAAAACAAAAGGCTCAAATTGAAGATATTAAAAAATGATGAAATACAGAACCTCAATTATCATAATATATATGAAGAATCAGTTCTTATTACTATAAAACAATCTTATGAATTGGCTTATATTCGCATCCATTACTTAATACATCCAAGAATTGCTGTTTCTCTTGAAATCAAAAAATACATTCAACAAAATAAACTTCTTACTACTATATTAGTTATGTTAACTTCGCCAAATTATCCCTTTTTACCTTATATCCAATATTTTGTATTGGAGAATTAAAGTTAATTATTTTTTTTATTAAGTTGAACTATTTAGTTTTATATTATTACACCAAGATACCACAATTCTACCATTTCGTAATTGCTGTAGCTGATCCACTTGTCTAGTTATAACTTGTGATACAATAATATAAGTTAATAAATCCAAACATGCATAATTATTCAGAAAAATAATCATGCTTCAGCGACTTTTGATTGTTATAAAAAATCATAAAATATTAACAATATTTGGTACTAAACAAGCCCATAAGTTCCAATGTTCTGGTTGGTACTGCTCATTTTATAAATAGGCCTAAATGTGAGATAAATTATTAATTTTACAATAACTTACAGTACTTTAATACTATTTTGCCAATTTTTTGCAAATTGCTTAATTTAGATCAATTTTTAGTTATAATTAATGGATGTATAAAAAAATAAATTTGAACTAGTTCAATAATATGTTTACAAAAATCCTTTTAACAAAATACTTGATATTTATTTGAATTCTTAACAATATTATGATTTAAAGAAGGTTCATTAAATATATTTTGTGTCTTGATACTAGTAGCCAATTTGGATTAACCTCTAAACACATAGTATGTGTATTATATATATAGTATAGTAAGTAAACTATTCTGGCACTAGAAAGTTTCTTTATATAGCTTGAAGAACTTGCTAATAGCACAATTGAATACAGTCAGACCTCCCTATAGTCACACCCCATAAAGTCACACCTCTATTTAAGCACCTGATTTTGTGCGATGGATTTAAACATAGTAAACAAACCTCATTATAATCACAAATTGCTTATAATCACTATTACCATGAAAATTTGATTTTTTAACAATTTTATTAATAATAAACTCTTATTATAGTCACCAATTTTTAAATAACGCAAGCAATTAGTCTAATTGCCTTATGAAAAGTGGTCCAGGTAGTGTTATGGTTTAGCATGGAGAAGTTTGTAATGGAATGTGTACTGTGACACATATATGCATGCTACACAGAATGGTGCGTGTTTAAAATGATACATATCAGCATGTTGTGCATGTTCAGAATGGTATGTGTAGGCTTTTTATATGGAATGGTATGTATTCGGGATGACAGTATAGGCTCGCTGGTTGGAATTACACATATTAAATGCTACGTATATCTTGTATGACCAATAAAATCGCAGGATCAGGTATAATGCAAAAATTCAAAACAACTGACTTTTTTAAAAAATCCTCTGTATCTCAAAATTTTGTCTATGAAAAAAAAGCTCTTTAATTCCTAACAAAAAAAATTCCTTGCAAAATTTTGCTATAGGCATGTTTGCTATGATACAAACCCTTCACAATAATATCATACTCTAACTAATCAAGTTCACTCTTACTTATAACTCATAAAAAATATATACACGTGAACTTATGTGTGCCTTGACTGTGCCAAAACCCGTGAATTTTGGCTTAGTAAAGTGCAGCAAAACCCAGTCCATTTACGGTCCAAAATGTCTGGGCAGATGGTCCTATTCTACTAAACTTTTTTGACTATCTAATATTAATAAGAACATCTATCTGATATTTTAAACAATATCAATGTGTATATTTATATTTGTTTATAAACTTCTAGCACTATAGATTTTTTATTTTTAATAAAATTTTTATAATCACTATTTATAATTTTTAATATAATTGTGATTATATAGAGGTTTAGATTTATAGTCCCACCTTTTTATAATTACTATATTATGGCATGACCAACTTGTTGACTTTAGAGAGAGACGACTGTATATACATTAGGCCAAATCATTTGAGCTAATGTGTTTTGAGAAAAATTCTTATAGATTAAAAAAGTTTGAATACAATAAATGCCTTGTTTTTTAACCAAATAAAATCAATTTAATAAAATTATTAATTGCAGATCCGCATGTGATTAATAGAAATTATATAGTAAATTATGGTGCTATGTTAATTAATAAAAAGTTTTTTATTTGAAATCTCTATTTCTTCAAGTAATTAAAATGACAAATATTCATATAACACCTGGAGAACTTATTGCAACTGGCACTATTGAGTCAGAACTTCACTATGGACCATATTTACGTGATTGGTGGGTTTTTTCTAAAGAAAATCATAATCATATACCATATCCAATTCCAATACGATTAGGACTTAAAATTATGATACATCTTAATAAAATACCTTCTATTATTCATGTAGTTCGTTATATACATAGTCCTTTACAACCTGGTTATATATGTGAAGGTGGAGGACAAAGTAGTGATATCGTTACAAGTTCTTCTCAGGCAATTACTTCAGTTTATCAAGCCGTTTTTGGCACTAAAACAAAAATTGCAGGTCTTTCATATTTAGGTTTAGAACAAACCCAAACATTTCAAAAATTATTAGAAGTTGTTATATTTTGTCCTTTTATTATTGAAATAGAAAATTTGTCAATTTTTGTTGGTTCTTTGGGTAAAATTACACATTCGAATCACAATATAGTTGGACACAATTATACATCATCATTTTTTTATAAATATAAAGCAAAGCAATCAGTTTTTTTTCAAAGTATTAAGGATGATAATTTGTTCTCAATTGTAATTTACCAAAATAGTCAAATTGTTGCAGAATATAAAAATAATTTCCCCAATACAGTTTGGCAACAAACTAGAATTCTTAAATCTATCTTAGGCAATACTTTATTTGCTATAAATCATTCAATAGTCTTACAAAAATTAGACAAAGCATATAACACTAAGTTTTCTCATCAAACATTAATATCAGATAAATGTACACTTACAGATTGGAATAACAAAACAATTATGAGACATTTATTTGATCTATATTTAAAAAAAGCTTTTAGTAAATCTGCTGAAGAATGGTATAAAATCTTTCAAAATTGGAAACAACAGAAAAGCAATATTATTGAATTATATACTCATCTTAGTAAGGTATATGGATCAAATTATGAGTTTCGGGAACGTGAAGTGCGAGCATGGCGCGCAATATTTTGTGCAACAGGATGTACGGAGATTACACCATATGATAAACAAATTTCTAAAGTAATTATAAAAAAAAAAATCAAAATTTCATATAATATTAGTATAATCCACGAACTAAACAATCTAATTGAACAAATAATTATTATACTTGCCAGCCAAATTAAAGTCTTATCCATACCAGGTTTACTAATTTTCACCATTTCACTAGATACTCCAATATGTGAATAATTAGAATAACCAGTTGGGGGAATTAGTAAACCCATCCATACCTATATTCCTATATTCAAAACAATAATTAAAGCCAAACTTCTTTCTTGAGCATATTAAAATTACCTTATAACATTTTCTTACATTCTAACCCAAAAAAAAAAAATCAAAATATCCAAAACCTAAACCTAAATTTTAACCTCATATATATTAGAATCGATTATTGATGCAGACTTATGCATCACTTAGTTACGTCCTATATAAAAAACTGGTCTATAAAATAAAGCACAATTGAGATTTAACTAGTGACATAAATAAGTCTGCATCTATAGAATCGATCACAATTTCAGCACAGGTTTTTTTCGATTCTTAGCAGCTGCCCTATCTTGATTAGTGTGTCAGAGTGTGTTGCGAATACAAAGTAAAATTTCTAATTATATAATATAATTGAAATTTCACTTAGTGTTCTCAATGTATGAGGATGCTCTCCTCATACAAATCCAGGTTGCATTTGATGCACCTCCGACACACTAATCAAGGTAGGGCAGCTGTTAAAGATTGAAAAAAACCTGTGCTTACAATTTCAAAGTCTAAAAATTTTACTGACAAGTATATAAATAACAAAGCTAC
>QKWP01000493.1:106830-117436 GCA_003550325.1 Gigaspora rosea | reverse complement strand
AAGATCGTTACTCACCTGAAGACATGCATGCTAACTTAGAAGATCTGGCAGCAAACGGGGAACTTACTTTTGAGGAAATACCAACAGTAAAAACAATCAAAGGATGGATAGGAAGATATAGTGCATATTTTAAAAAGGAGGCGTCAGAAAAAGCATTATCAGAGAGTAATAGTTATACTATAACATCTGTTGAAAGCGTCAATACTAAACGTCGAAAGTATATTTAGAATATCATCAAACAAAAATTAACAAGCAGTTTTATTATGAAATCTTTCTTTCCTTCATATAAAACTTCTTAAAATACAAAATAATAAATGATTTATAAATACATGTGGTATGGTTGAGATTCAAGCTACTTTGTAATATGTGTAAATTTATGATTCGAAATAACGAATAGCTACTTTTTATTACAATAAAGTATGTATTCACATGATCTATATAATGGATTTGCACCTATGAAATTCTATCCTTAATAGACGGATCTGCAATTAAATGCTTTTTTTTATAGTCTGGTTTAAAATAAATATATTAAAGGGAATCTACTTCTATCTACCATTTCAAGAATAATATAAAGTCATACTTTAGTTAATTTATATTGTAAGTAGTATCTACAACAATTGTATTAATTTGATCTTTTGAAAAACTATTAATTAAAGGTGTCATAAAAACAATTATTGTAGATTGTTGAATAAATTATACTAAAGTTAATTTGTTATAAAAGGTATTTTATTGTCAATTCTACTTGATTCTTAGCTATTTAATTTTTAAATGTTTATACTAGTAATAAATTTGTTGTTGAATTTGTTGTTGTATAGTATGAATATATCTATTAAGATATAAAGCTTTTATACTATTATAAATTTGAGGAATACAGAGCGGAAACCCTTAAATCAACTAGTTTTATATAGGTAGCCAAATTTTGGGTAGAGTTAGAAGTTGGGTCAAAGCCAATAAAATTGCAAAAAATTTTGCGAATAAAAAAAAAAAAACTAAAATATAATTTAACAAGACAAAAAAAAATTTTGAATCTTTAACTTTGGGTTCAAAGTTGGATCATAGCCAATCAAATTGCAAAAAAATTTTACGAATAAAAAAAAAAAAACTTCGCAAAAATTTTTTAAACCTTTTTTGTAATTCTGCCTGGCACTATAATAATGCTGGCCAAAAATATAGTGGCCAAATTTTATAGTTATTAATAAAATTAGGTAACTTTAAACCTTTATAACTGTAGTTAAACTTAATAAATTAAAAAACAAATACTATAGCTTTATTCTTAAAGTCTTTCTCTACATTTTTTTTAAAAAAATTGTTCTAGCTATATTGGTTATTTTTTATAATAGTTAAAAATTATCAATTTCACTTGTTGATTTAAGGGTTCCCGCACTGTAGTAATCAGAATTTAAACAATTTTGGTACTATTTAATTTACCTTGATTAGATAATTTGAATGGTACCAAAATCATTAAATTTTAATCACTAGATAACAAGCTATTATAAATATAAAATATATAAAAAAATTTAATCATAGATCTATGCAGATCTTACTAAATTTATTTTTTCAATAAAATATTAAAATTTTTATATCAAAAATAAGTTATTTTTTATATAAGCTTTAATTCTGTACTAAGAATTATAAGTTTAAAGCTAATATTTATAGTTTACTATATACTAGTAAAAATTTTTAACTAAGGCCGTGCAAACAAATATAATTGTTTCTCGTAATTCGGCCGGGTGACTTTTTTGAAAAAATTAAAATTTTATTTTATACTGTATATAAATAATTTTCAAATATCCGATTACACCTAGTATTATAACACATAATTAGTGTTTGAATTGGGTTATCTAACAAGTAAATATCCTGTATAGAGATGGGTTTCATACATGCATTCATGCGCATTTTATCCCATCTAAATTTTATATATATAACATGCGCATTAAATACGCATATTATTATAAAATGAGCATTTTTCCCATCACTAATCCTGTTACAGTCGTATTTCTACCCGGCTAACTTGGCGCAGCAGACAGATAAGTAAAATTTTTTTTATTGAAAAATATATGACCAAACATGATCATTAATACAATACATAATCATATTATTATCTATTACAGCTTCTACGCGATCATTCATGTCCACCACCAATTTTGCCGCCAGATTGACTTCATTCTTTTACTATCAAATTTTTTAGCCCTTCATTATTTGGATTTTTTTTTTTTGCGAGCTTGATTCCCTAGACATCCTCTATTGGATTCAGGTCTGGTGATATCGAAGGCCACGGGACCACCTTAATACCACTTTCTTCCTTTCAATTTTTCGCTATTTTTGAACGGTGTTTCAGATCATTATCTTCTTGGAGCACCCATTCTACTGAACTCTCGCCAAAAATTTTATCAGCAGAAGACAGAAGACCCTTCTCATACACAGTAACCATATATTTTGTATTCAGGTTTCTTTGAAAAAGAAACAATTCACCAAACTCCGAAGCCGAAAAACAGTCCCATATATGGACCTTTGCATATGCTTCACAAATCGAAAGACACTGCGCTTACTAGGGAACTGTCACACTTTTCTTGACCAATGTTTCAGATGAAACATACTTTCATCCGAAAAAACTACATTACCCCAGTCATAGTTTCTATGCATTTAGCCCATGCCAGCCTTTTTTTAATATGCTTATCGGGCTTCGAAAATTGTGCAGCATGTTTGGCACCTGATTTACGAAAACGACGGCGAACGGTGGACATACTGACTTCTATATGGCGCTTCTTCATATCTTCACAAATTTGCATAGCGGTTAAATTCTAATTTTTTTTGTGCAAGCTCAATTATTCTTTGATCTTGCTTTTGGGTGGTGATTCGTTTGCGGCCAGACTTTGGTTGATTGTTCAAGCTCTTGGTCACAGACCACCTATTAACCCAATACTGTTATCGCAGCTGACCTCTTTTGCAGCTGCAGCAAGTCCAAGTTTCGGGCGCTTACGGTGTGTATGTAAAAAAACGAGCTCAAATAACTTATGTATAGGAAAAGACATTCATTACTCATTCATCGATCATCTATCCAATTTGTATCAATGGACCTAAAAAAAGTATGATCAGTATTTATTGTACTACATGACCAGAAAATTTTAAGGCATTACCTAAAAAAATTTCTTGTTATTTTTTTCATGTATTATGACGTAATCATGTTTATTCAAATTAAAACTCAGCGAGTGACTCCCTACCAATAGTTCAATATGAAAATATATTTAAAAATTTTATATGCACCTGCCTACACCTGAAACGGAAGGAAAACTGAAACTTCAAGAAGGAACACGGAAGAAGAGTACTGAGTAACACAGGATGAACTACTGGGGACCAGATAGAAGCTGAAACTGAAAACACTGCCAGCGGGCAATGTGACGAATGAAGGGGTACCTTAGTGACTGAGTACAGGGTAGGGTGGTATAGATAGGCTAGAAATAGATTCTGTAAAAATTGTATAATCAATTAAATGAAATTAAATAAAGTACGCCAAAGCGTCCTGGGTCACCTCCAGGTTTAAAAAAAAAAAAATTTATATAATATTTTTTTATACCTATACAATAACAACTGGGTCCCGGGTGTCTTTTTACTTTAATATGTTACGAGAAACAATTAATTTTATTTGCACGGCCTAATTAATAAATTTTTTTAAAAATTGACTATTTTAAGCTAATAAATAAACCCAAAATTTTTCTATAAAATATAAAATTAAATAATACTATTATATAAATTTTGTTTTTAAAATTCTAATAAAAAAAATTTATTTTAATATTTTAAATTTTTAAAAAAGTAGATCAGAAGTAAATTTATACAAAAAATTGCAAGCAAATTTGCCTGCAATTGCTTATTATTTAAGGGATACCAAATTTTATTTAAATATTTTAAATCATTAAAAAAATAAATCAAAGATATATTTATATAGTAGAGATTATCTAAAGTTAACTAATTTTATATATAGGCACTAATTTTTTTAGCTATAGTATAACATAATTGATTAATAAAAATGCTTTAATATAAATTTAACTTTATTGATAAATCATATTTTTTAAAATAAATGTATAACTCGCACCCTGTGATGTGCTTATATATCACACACCTAATTTGATTGGCTAAATTTGTAGATCATTATTTTTAAAAAAATAAACAAATTATTGTAAAAACTTTTAGGATAGAGTTAAATTAGAAGGTTTATTAAAAAATTCTTAAATTTCTTTGTATATATATGCAAAATTTTGTGCTGAACAAGTTTACTTAGTTGAATTAGAAAAGTTGTTTTATTAATAAAATTTAGTAATATTCACAATCTTTCATTTTTTTAACTCATTTTTTGACGATTTCTTTAAATTTTATTAAGACAACCTTTCTAATTAGGGATGTTAAGTAGTTTGTTCAGTCTGGTTCTGGTTCAATTCCAAGAAGTTCAAAGAAAAAACAAACTGAACTGAAGTTCATGAACTTTAGCTGAACTTTAGCGGTTAAACTTGAGTTTGAGCTTGAGTTCATAAACTTTAAGCATAAACTTCAAGTTAGCTTTAAGTTCAAGCTCGAGTTTATGGACTAAGTTTATTTAATTTTAAATATAAAAAAACATGCTTATACTTTCTTAATTATTTCAAAATTTACAGTATAGAATAATATTCAAAAATAAGAACACATGCGCATCAAAAATAAAAAGAAAAAATTAATATAAATAAATAAACAGAACTCGAAATTCGAGTTTTGTAATAGTTTTATTATTATTAATTTTAATTTTAATTATATTATTTTATTTTTATTATTATTATTACAAAACTCGAATTTCGGGTTCTGTTTATTTATTTCTATTTAATTTTTATTTATAATTCGTGTTAGTAATTTTGGTATTTTTTTTAGGAATCTGTTATATAGTGCACTGTGCACTCAGTGCACCCTTGGGTAACCCCTGTTATGTTACTAAGCTATCTTGCAATTTTACTAGGGTAACCCATGTTGTGTTACTAAGCAAAAATGCTCCTCTCGCAATTTTACTCTAAACCCAATCCTAATTCTAACTCTAACCCTAAACCTAAACCTAACTCTAACCCTAACCCTAACTTTTATACTAAATTTATAGGGGTGCGCTGAGTGCACCAGTGCACTGTTTAGATTTTTTTCTTTTTTTTTATTATTACAAACCTCAAATTTCGAGTTCTGTTTATTAATTTTGGTATTTTTTTATTATTACAAAACTCGAATTTTAGGTTCTGTTTATTTATTTCTATTTAATATTTATTTATAATTCGGGTTAGTAATTTTGGTATTTTTTTTGTTATACAATATTTTAACACGATATTTGGATAGACAAAAAAAGCTTGCATATAATAATCATGATTCAAATTATTTCAAACAGTGTCTGAAATTGGGTTGCGGAGTCTGCAGACCGCAACAAATTTTATATTTTTGCAACCAAACTCTGAAGTGCATATGCAAATTTCGCACATAAATTTGCAAATTTTATTTATAAATTTTGATTAAACGCTTATACATGCAACTAAATTTTTATAAATTCTTATAATCCGCAACTATTTTTTTTTATTTAGTTGCAGCCCGCAACTAATTTAAAAATTGAATTTCAGACACTGATTTCAAATAAGGCTAGTGTGTCGTAAACATGCACTTTATAACTGGTTGCTCTGTAGTATTTTTATTACCCAACAAAAAAAAATTATTTAATGCACTTCTATCTACAAATTCTCTATATAGTATTGAAGTAATATAAAAAAAAAAGAAACCTTAGCCATAGAAAAGCAAATTCGCAAAAACTTGCTAAAAAAAAAAGAAAACTTGGATCTTAAAAAGAGTACCCGAAAAAAAAAGGGGTTTTCAAACCAAAAAAAAAGGTAGATAGTATGTAACCAAGTCATCAAGACTTATTAAACAAACTGGTTTCCACCACTATTTCAATTATTAATCATTCCTGCTTCATACTATGTTTTAAGACAAAGGCTTGCGCGTGCTTTCTTAGCATCTATATGATTTCGTATTTCACTTATAGTATGTTTAGCTACTGAAAAGATCTGCTCACTAGATACACTAGTTGCTTGGTAATCACATGCTATACAAGTAAAAGGTGCCCATCGTAAATATGAAGATTTTGATTTCCAATAAGTAAGAACATTTACATTTTCATCAGGTGCATTAAGATACTTTTTTAATACATCATTATGCAATACAGAACTACTGCAGTATATTTGCTTTATTTGCCGTCTAAAGTAATCACGTGCGGATGCTATTGGGGTCAGATTTTCAACTTGCGATATAGTATTATTTTCCTTCGATGGTAAGTAATTTTGATATGTTGACCAGATTTTGAGCAATGCATCATGTTTTGAGTATCGCTTTCAAAGGGCATGAATTTTGTTGACGGATCAAGAAGAACTACTTCATAAAAATATAATTGCAATTCATCCCAATAATGGTCAATTTTGTTACTAATTTTTTTTGCAATGCTTCCTTTAACCGAGTCTAATTCAATTTGAGCATCATCAAGAATTTCCATAATTACATAAAAAACTGTTCTTAGATCTCCAAGAGTTGGATGGCTCGAAGAAGAAAGAAGCTTTGTCGCTTCATATATAGGTTCCAAAAGTTCAATAATTGACTATATAATAGATTTATATAAATACATTTATATTATTATTATTTAATTTAAAATTTAAAAAAAACTTACACTTATTTTTTCCCAGTCATCATCGGTCAAATATAAGGGTCGAAGATTAGATAATGAAACTACCAAAATATTCGTCATTTCTTGAATTCGACAAAGTTTATTAAACATAATATACGTTGAGTTCCATTTCATGTTAACATCAAGATCTGGCATGAGGAATTGTTTATTTTTCATTATGAATACTTTTTTTAGTTCTTCAAAACAAGGCTGAGAATGTCGAATGTAACTGGTAAATTCATGAGCTTTTTTAACAGACCTATCAAGAACTGAAATTCCTTCTTTAACGGCAAGATACAATATATGAGATGTGCACCTTACACAACAAAAATTAGTATTATTATAACGTGATTGGAGCAGATTTGCCAAATGACAACCACATACATCCATGTTAGTAGCATTATCAGCAGTTAGAAACAACAATTGTGCACCTAGTCCAAAATATTCTACTTGTTCTATAATGTTCTCAGCGATAAAAACTCCAGTATGACGTTCGTGTAAAGGAATTAAATCCAGAAGAATACGTTGCATATACCAATCATCATTGATCCAATGTAATGTAATTGAAAGATATGCTTGGTTGGTACAAGCTGACCAAGCATTGACAATCATTGCAACTTTACGATCAAAATTTTGAAAAAAGTTACACAATTGTGCTCGTTCTTGCTCATATATACGTAAAACATGATCTGAAATTGTTTGTCTTATTGGTATTTTAAAGCATAGATCAAGTGCCAAAATTAACTTGCGAAAATTATCATTTTCAACAACTTGAAAAGCTTGTTAATCACAAATGATCAAGTGAATAAGAAGTTCATTAAGCTGTTTAACCTTTTTTTCATCACAAGATCCATCTAGTTTAACATTTTGAATTAATAAAGTTGACTGTAGAATTCTATCGTAGTTTTCTTTATGATGATTTTGAAAATGGCATTTAATTGTGCTGATTCCAGTAGTTTTACTATAACGGGTGCGGCATAGTTTACAAAAAGCAAACTTCTTGTTTTGAGACCAGTTAAAGTAGTTCCACAGAGGATGTAAAGAATGTCCAGTTCTTTGTTATTTGGTGGACCATTGTTCTTCTTCAGAGTGCTGTTCTTGTTCTTTTTCAGAGTGCTGTTCTTGTTCTCTTCAGAGTGCTGTTCTTGCTCTTCAAAGTGCGGTTCTTGATTTTCAGCACTAGTTTCTACTACAAGTGGATTATCCAAAAAACAGACAAAGCATCATCATACTGATAATTGTTTGAAATGTTTTCTTAAGAAGAGTTACTATCCATATTCTCAAGATTCACTTGAAAAGTATTTTTATCTAAAGACATGGTTAAAAGTTTTTTGGATTTTCTAACTTTTTTTTTTCTTTTCTATAACATATTTATATATAAAAAAATCTTATAACGGGAAAGTTTTAGAAACTTTAAAATACATAGTACGTATAAAAAAAGGATACAATGATCTCTAATAACAAATTAAAAAGGCGAACATTCTTAGCGAAGACATAGGGTTAGAAAAAAAATTTAAATAGCTTATTAAATTTTATATATAAAGCTTAAAAAATTTTTATTTCAGAATCAAGAAAAAAGAAAAAAAAGAAGAATGAAAATTTTATTTGAGTTCACTATAAAGGGGAAAAAAGAAGGATAATTTCATGCTTTTTTTTCTTGGCTTGCTGGTGTGATGATATATGATGAATATTGTATAGTATATAAATTTTTTTTTTTTTGTAATTGTAATTTTTATTTCGTAACTTTTTCTTTGGTAATTCAGTTTATTTTTAGGTTCATTATTGTTTATTTGTTTTTTTATAGCCCAGAATTTTTTTTCTTAATTGGTAACCAGACCATAGATTAGAATGTGTGGGAAAAATAAAAGGGCAAATCAATACCAATTTCGAAAACATACAGGCATTTTCAATAAACAATACCTGAAACGACATTTTCATATATAGAGTTATAATAAGCTTATAATATATTTATATATATTAAAATTTATATTTATATAATTACGCACGTAAATTCGATAGATAATAGATGCACTAGTTGTTTTTTTATATGAACAGGTATATTACAATATGATCGTGAGACCTTGATGAATCATATAATAATTCTGAATAAGTATATAGGCAAATATTTACTTGTAAAAACAGGAAATCTGCATTATTTTCATATTATCAATATACATAGAAAAATAAGAACAATTGTACTTTTAAAAATGATTATTTTGGGTAGATTGAACTACTAGTTCATAACCCGGGTTTCTAAACTAGTTATATAATTAAGTTTATAAACTAGATTTATAAACCAAATTATGAACTAAGGTTATGAAACTAGTTCGAAACTACTAGTTAATTTTTCTCTGAACGAACTACTAAAAAACTAGTTTGAACCGGGTTTGAACCCGGTTTATCTGAACTACTTAACATCCCTATTTATAATTTGACTAAGTTCAATGCTAAATTTTGCATATAGGTACAAAAAATTTTAAGATTTTTTTAAAATTTCTTAGAATAATTCTTAATCTAAAGAATTTTAACTAAAATTGTTTATTTTTTAAAAAATAAAGTCTATTTGTAATAGTCTGTTACACACTTATTTGTAACAGCCAATAAGGCCATATTTATATTAAAGTAGAGTTGAAGTTAGAGTTAGAATTAAAATTAATACAAAATAGCAAGAGGATCATTTTTTGTTAAAAGTACAATAGGGGTTATTATAGTAAAATTTTGAGTTATAAATAAAGCTGTTACAAATAAGTGTGTAACAGGCTGTTACAAATAGATTCGTCCTTTTAAAAAATAATGATCTGCAAATTTAGCCAATCAAATTAGGGTGTGATATACAAGCACATCACACCGATGCGAAGTATATTAAAATTTTATTTTTTATATATAAATACCAAATTTTTAAACTATATAACTTTAAATTGATATAAACTTCTTAAAATAAAAGATACTTAATTGCAGATCCGTCTATTAAGGATAGAATTTCATAGGTGCAAATCCATTATATAGATCATGTGAATACATACTTTATTGTAATAAAAAGTAGCTATTCGTTATTTCGAATCATAAATTTACACATATTACGAAGTAACTTGAATCTCAACCATACCACATGTATTTATAAATCATTTATTATTTTGTATTTTAAGAAGTTTTATATGAAGGAAAGAAAGATTTCATAATAAAACTGCTTGTTAATTTTTGTTTGATGATATTCTAAATATACTTTCGACGTTTAGTATTGACGCTTTCAACAGATGTTATAGTATAACTATTACTCTCTGATAATGCTTTTTCTGACGCCTTCTTTTTAAAATATGCACTATATCTTCCTATCCATCCTTTGATTGTTTTTACTGTTGGTATTTCCTCAAAAGTAAGTTCCCCGTTTGCTGCCAGATCTTCTAAGTTAGCATGCATGTCTTCAGGTGAGTAACGATCTTTAGCTCTCAAATTACCTGCCAAAAAAAATCCTTGCAAGTACTGCAATACTTTTTTTGTCATGCGTTTTCCGGCACCTTTGTTACCAAGTTTCATATTCTCTTTTAGGGCCCATCCTAGCGAAAGAGTGAATTCTTGAATACTATAAATAAGTTCTTAGTATATAGAAATATGTAATTCCAAATGGAATTATAATATGATGATATAATAAAAACATATTACCTTGTATTTTTTAGATTGTTATGATAGTGGTAAAATAAAAATGTGAGTTGAATGTTTAAGGCTGTCAAATAGAATAGAAAGGTATACTGTATGTAGAGGTGTGAACGCAATGCCCTAACTTGTTATAATTATGGTGAGTTAAGTCATAATTACGACAAGTTACGGAATTACGTTCACACTTCTAACTGTACATACTAGGGTGTTCAGATTTATGCATTATAAAAATACATAAGTCTGGAC
>QKWP01000493.1:76288-105190 GCA_003550325.1 Gigaspora rosea | reverse complement strand
CCGTGAACCAAGCATCTTGTTTGGTATCGGAACTCCAATGGTCATAAGCCTGAACATCTAATTTTTCATCATTATCCTTATCCTTTTGAAACACCAAGGTCGTATGGTGCGTCTATCCACGCTTTCCAAAAAATTGACTCTGTTTCCCGAGCCGTTGCGGGTAAAATTCGCATTTTGTAATCAACCATGATAACTGCACCATTATTATCTAACTCACGTAATGTGTAATTGAACTGAGCATTTAGGTACTTTTTACGAGTTTGATGTGCCAAATAACATGACAATCGTTTTTGGCATTCTAAGATCTCATCATGATAGGTTATATCATGTTTACTTAAAAGATCTTCGAACAGATTAAAAAATCTATCACATACTTGACATCATAAAAAATGTTGCTCTTTACATTCACCAAAGGCAAATAATAGACAATGATTGATACAGTTTGTATGACTAGCCGTACCATTCTCATTCACAACCAATTCTTCTTCATAATACCGTTTTAGGTGACGGCGTAGCAATTCTATTTTATGAATCAAGACATTCTACAAAAAATTTTAGATTTTATGTCAATATCCCGAACATCAAAATCCTGATGGTACTAAATTCTGATGTACTAAATCCTGAAAGAACAAAATCCCGAAAGACTAAATCCTGAAAACAAAAAAAAAAATCCTAAAAATTCATAATTATGAATTTTTATTTCAGGATTTAGTCTTTCGGGATTTTGTTCTTTCGGGATTTAGTATATTGGGATTTAGTACCATCAGGATCTTGGTATTCGGGATATTGTTACAAAATCAAATTTTTATATTAATAAGGTTATAAGATTATTATTTTTTTTATCTGGCTTACCTGCAAATTTTTATTAGAAATATTTTTATTAATTATATCGATTATATTTTCGAAGGGTTGGTATCCGTAATCATTACATGTTATGCATAATCCACCCAAATCTTCTCTATATTGAAAACGACTGTTTTGTAGACGTGCCATAAAAGAAGTGCGCTTCATCCCATCAAGATAAATAGCAGAAAACTTTTCCCAAAGGCACTCTTTTGATCTTTCAAGTAAAGAATAGGTAAATTTGTATTTGTATCGACTTTATAAGAGCTCATATTCACATTTTCTTTATTGTTAAAAAATAATTTGAACTCTTTCTCTTTGATCTCTGACATTTTTGAACGAGTAATTGTGGGCTTTTCTAATGCAGCACACCCAGGCCCATTAATATGAGAAAATTTTCGTGCCGCATTAATAGTATTAGGAGATACCTAAGTTATGTTTAATTAATATCATTGTCTTTTATATTTTATATTTGAACAATAATACAAGATTTCTTACTGTTAATTCATTCATTATTTCTTGATATGTAAATTTTTCCGCAATTATTGATAGTATACGCACTTTACCGTCTGCTCCTCTAAAATTGGCATCATAACTATCACGAAAGCAGTCCCAAAATGTCTTAATAGTTAAGTTCTGTGACGATACATTCAGCATTCCTTCTTCATATAAATTCTTAAGTGTAGCACGGTCTTTTTCGGGATCAGGTGCGTTTGTCCAGAATTCATTCTATATACATTGATTTCTTTAGTTTACATTGATCTTTTGATTAATAAATACAAAAAAAATTTCATGCAATATAATAATTATTTCCACGAAGCTGTAAAATCAAAAATAATGAAGCAGCCACGCTTGTGCGGCAGAAAAAAAAACCTGTAAATTGAACAGATTTTCACCTCCATTGAACTTGGCTCTGGAAGGGTTTGATCTGATCATAATTATATCATATGTTTATGCTAAGGAAAATCTGATCTTTGGGTATCAAGTTTATTATTTATCAAACTCAATCCTTAAAAAATTTAATCGGTGATTTACAATATGTAATTGAGAGCAGGCTTTCTAGTTATTGTTTAAAAACTGATAGTACTAGAAAGCCGTTTTTATTACACATTATTGAGCAAATTTTTTAAAGGCTAGGTTCACTAAGTAATAAACTTGATGCTCGTATTCTAATTTTTCCTTGGTAGACTTATATTAACTTTTTTTGTTTGATTAAATTTGATCTAATAATTCTGAATTAATTTACAGGTTTTCTTTCGCTATTCACTCGTTTACTAAACAATCTGAATCAAATAGGTATCTGTTAGTAAGAATTAAAAAATTCATATCGAATAGTATTGTCAAATTTTTTAATTTGGGGTAATAGCAATAATCTCTAACATATATACAAAATTTGATCCATAACTTAGGTAACTCATCAGATTTATTTATCTTTATGAGTTAGTCTGTAGCTTTGTTATTTATATACTTGTCAGTAAAATTTTTAGACTTTGAAATTGTAAGCACAGGTTTTTTTCAATCTTTAACAGCTGCCCTACCTTGATTAGTGTGTCGGAGGTGCATCAAATGCAACCTGGATTTGTATGAGGAGAGCATCCTCATACATTGCGAACACTAAGTGAAATTTCAATTATATTATATAATTAGAAATTTTACTTTGTATTCGCAACACACTCTGACACACTAATCAAGATAGGGCAGCTGCTAAGAATCGAAAAAAACCTGTGCTGAAATTGTGATCGATTCTATAGATGCAGACTTATTTATGTCACTAGTTACATCTCAATTGTGCTTTATTTTATAGACCAGTTTTTTATATAGGACGTAACTAAGTGATGCATAAGTCTGCATCAATAATCGATTCTAATATATATGAGGTTAAAATTTAGGTTTAGGTTTTGGATATTTTGATTTTTTTTTTTTGGGTTAGAATGTAAGAAAATGTTATAAGGTAATTTTAATATGCTCAAGAAAGAAGTTTGGCTTTAATTATTGTTTTGAATATAGGAATATAGGTATGGATGGGTTTACTAATTCCCCCAACTGGTTATTCTAATTATTCACATATTGGAGTATCTAGTGAAATGGTGAAAATTAGTAAACCTGGTATGGATAAGACTTTAATTTGGCTGGCAAGTATAATAATTATTTGTTCAATTAGATTGTTTAGTTCGTGGATTATACTAATATTATATGAAATTTTGATTTTTTTTTTATAATTACTTTAGAAATTTGTTTATCATATGGTGTAATCTCCGTACATCCTGTTGCACAAAATATTGCGCGCCATGCTCGCACTTCACGTTCCCGAAACTCATAATTTGATCCATATACCTTACTAAGATGAGTATATAATTCAATAATATTGCTTTTCTGTTGTTTCCAATTTTGAAAGATTTTATACCATTCTTCAGCAGATTTACTAACAGCTTTTTTTAAATATAGATCAAATAAATGTCTCATAATTGTTTTGTTATTCCAATCTGTAAGTGTACATTTATTTGATATTAATGTTTGATGAGAAAACTTAGTGTTATATGCTTCGTCTAATTTTTGTAAGACTATTGAGTGATTTATAGCAAATAAAGTATCGCCTAAGATAGATTTAAGAATTCCAGTTTGTTGCCAAACTGTATTGGGAATTATTTTTATATTCTGCAACAATTTGACTATTTTGGTAAATTACAATTGAGAATAAATTATCATCCTTAATACTTTGAAAAAAAACCGATTGCTTTGCTTTATATTTATAAAAAAATGATGATGTATAATTGTGTCCAACTATATTGTGATTCGAATGTGTAATTTTACCCAAAGAACCAACAAAAATTGACAAATTTTTTATTTCAATAATAAAAGGACAAAATATAACGCCTTCTAATAATTTTTGAAATGTTTGGGTTTGTTCTAAACCTAAATATGAAAGGCCTGCAATTTTTGTTTTAGTGCCAAAAACAGCTTGATAAACTGAAGTAATTGCCTGAGAAGAACTTGTAACGATATCACTACTTTGTCCTCCACCTTCACATATATAACCAGGTTGTAAATGACTATGTATATAACGAACTACATGAATAATAAAAGGTATTTTATTAAGATGTATCATAATTTTAAGTCCTAATCGTATTGGAATTGGATATGGTATATGATTATGATTTTCTTTAGAAAAAACTCACCAATCACGTAAATATGGTCCATAGTGAAGTTCTGACTCAATAGTGCCAGTTGCAATAAGTTCTCCAGGTGTTATATGAATATTTGTCATTTTAATTACTTGAAGAAATAGAGATTTCAAATAAAAAACTTTTTATTAATTAACATAGCGCCATAATTTACTATATAATTTCTATTAATCACATGCGGATCTGCAATTAAGATTTTTTTTATAATTTGATAGTTTAATTAAAAAGCTATTAAATATACAAAAACTTTTTTTTAGTTTTTTTTTATCTTAGAAAAATTTTAAAATTTTAAAAAATTTTATAGTTAAAAGTTGATAGCTTTTTATAATTTGTACTATAGTAATTATTCAGACAAATTTGCCTGTATACCTTTACAGATTAAAGGATAGATTTTATTAATTGCTATAAATTTTTAATTTATCATCTAAAAGTTATATGATAAAATAGTTTTATCAATTGTCAATGATCTTATTAGATATTATTAATCCATATACAAATATGGATATAAACTAATTTGAAAATTTAAATCTCTAATATTACAACTTTATGGGAGTTCACACTCTTCCCGTCAATTACTTGTACAAATTTCCGAACAAAAGAAAAACAAAAAATTTTTTTTAGTAAAAGATGAAGCAGCTACTAATACTGGTTTTTTTAAAGATCAACCTTTCATTCTATCTGGGGGACTCCTTTATATATTCAGCACGCAAGCCAGAAGCATCAGTTGTGCAAGATAATTGGCAGTGGATGCCCTTGGTACAAGAAATTCTGGTAGAAGTTTTCTTTCGTCGACGAAGGTGCTATAGCTTGGCTAGACGATGAACTAAAAAAAAATGAGTTTTTCAACACGCTCTTTAAAGCTTTTTGGTTACAAGAACATATTCAACCATACATCTGCTATCATATTTTTGTTTAAAGTTTATTTTTCTGGAATTTTGGACGGAAAGTGGGAAATTCGGCATACCCCCTCCAAAAGATCGGCACTGTTGTTCCTATCCTAATCAAAAAGAAGGCATGGATGTATAATGAGATGTGGCACATAGGTGTAGACAGATCAGTGGAGATTAATTTCAAACTGTTCTTTTATTTTTTTATATATATATAATACTCTGGCAAGGCGTTTCCTTGTGCAGTAATATAATTTTATCAAAGAACGTTCTTGAATATTCTTCTGGGAATATTCTCAAATATTCTTTTTTTTCTTTTTTCTCTTTATTTTCTTTGTTTTTTCTTTTCTTTTTCTATATGTATGTCAGGCCATATTCTTTTTTATGCTTTTTCATCTTGTTCTTTTTTTATTTTGGATTCTCATCTAGGTCATATAGTTTTTCCACATTTTTCTTATTCCTTTGTCTTCGTTTTTTTTTATCACCTTCGTATATTTTGTTTTTTGTTTTATTTTTTTGATTATGCAGTTATTAGTTAGCAAACTATTCTGCCAGGACCTAGATTAAAGAAGTTTTTAAGAAAAGAGGTGGTTATGACGAGCTGTAGAACTCGGCTGTTGATATATTTATCTAGGTTTGCTTAACTATGGTATATAGAGAGGCCAATTCTACTCTGGCAGGTCACGGACAGGTGCCTCAAGTAACTAAACAAACTACTTTTTACTTGTAAGGGGGCTTTCAGAAATTATGTAATTTTTTGGTGGATGGGTGGGGTCTCACAAATATCAGGTTATAATTATAATTCTGGTCAAATTTTTATAATTCTGACCAAAAGTATAAAAGTATAAAATTATTAATAACTATTGTTCTACTGAACCAATTTAGATGATTTAACTACCAAAATGTTCACCTCACTGAGACGATTCTAACAAGCCCAAAATCGTTAAAATCTAATCAAAGGGTCTCAAGAACGTTCAACTTTTGTGTAATTTTAATAGTGATTTTTTAGAATCAATAAGTAATTTCTTTAACATTTAACAACTTTTGATCCACTGGCCCATTTTGGATGATTTAACTACCAAAATGTTTGTCTTAGTGAGACGATTCTAACAAACCCAAAACCGCTAAATTCTAATTACAGGATTCCAAGATCGATAAAGATTTGTATTGTTAGACAAACAATAAAATCTTTATTGATCTTGGAATCCTGTAATTAGAATTTAGCGTCGATATATAACAACTCTCTCCTGCAAATCCCTCGACCAAAAATTTCAGGAAACAAAACTGCGAAAAAGTGCTAAAGTGCGCTAAGAAACACATCCAGAAGCACTAAGGAAAAAAAAGAGCTCCGGCAGACATATTAGGTTCTAAAAGGAACAGGAAAATGAGTGTCGGGCAAGTATACTATATTAAAAAACACCAAAATTTCTTCAAAAATTTGCTTGCGAAGTCAAAAAAGGGGCGGCCCACAATCGCGTTTCTGCAGATCAGTCAAGTTACACATACAAACGCGACGAACAAACAAAGAAGCAGACATGTACATCAGAAAAAACATGTGCATTACACAAACAAACACGTGCAAATTAACATGTAAAATACAGGAACATGTAAATTAGAAATTTCTAGACCAAGCGAACTACGTAAGAATTAACAACCAATGGCCAAAGACAAGTACAAAATAAGACCTGGATATATGTTGGGAAAAGTATTAGAAAGGTCAAGAAACTACTTGGGCCAGCTAGGAAATACTGAACTAATCGAAGCATTAGAAAATACAAAAATCAAATACACGCGAACCGACAAATATACAGCACTTTTGTTTGCTACAGATACAATGGATATAGCAGCAATTAGAATCTTGGGAAAAGTAATAAACAGAGTTGACAAGACTAGTAAACTCAAAGATTTTAGATACAGAACATGAGACGTAGAGCCACAGAACGTAATAGAAAATGAAGAAAGAAGCAGGAAAAAAAGAAAAGGTGGGATGATGCTAAAGATTACAGAGATAGAGAATGGTCCCAAAAATACGAAAACTAAGGTACACAGACAGCGTGAGATTGTGCCAATAGAAAAAGGAAAAGATGCCACAATTACTAAACAGCAAGCAAAAGAAGATAATACTAAAAACATAAAGAAGCTAAGAATTATGCATCAAAGGGAAGATGCAAGGAAAACAGAAGAAAATAAAGAAACTTCAAAGGAAGAACTAATGCAAGAAATAGAAAAAGAAGGACCAGAAGAGAATAGGGCCCAAACGGAACCAAAGGCTAGTCAGACAAGGGAACTAGAAATAGTTGGTACGCCGCTGGAACAGAGTATATGGGCATCTAGCAATCGACCATGCAGCGACCAGATGCCAGTAAGCGCAAGAATTTCTGTATGCAATGTTCCAGGTGAAAAGAAAGAAGAATGATTAAAAATGATAAAGTGGATATTGAAGGACAACAAGCATATCACGAAAGTAGGGGAAACCTTTAAAAAAGTTAATGCATGGGTGGAGCTGCACTTTGACTGCGAAAATGGTAGAAAAGAAGCAATAAATAGAATAGAGCGGAAAGATAACGAATGGTTTAAGCTAATCCCAGATGAAGGAAAAAGTACAAAAGGAAGTACTGAAAAACCAGAAGAAAAAGGAGCAACGAAAGCTTTGGACAAGAAAGTAGGTGAGAAAAGCCTATTAGAGAAAAGAGCAGTACTTACAATATGGGACCTACCAAAAAGAGTAAGCAAACAAAAGCTAGAAAGTATAAGTAAAAAAATGGGGAATGTCCAAAGTATACGAATTAAACGCAGCAAGAATAGAGCACTTGCAGTAGTAGAACTGAATGAAGAAATATCAGAGACAAACTTACCATGGGTAGCTCCGTTAGCAAATGGCAAATTAGCCAGAATATCAGCTGGGAGAGAAGACTACAAAGAGAGAGATGCAAGATATCGGCACATAACAAAACTGCACGGAATCCCAGAAGGGGCGTTAGAGACACTACTACTGCTATGCTTAAAGCAGAAAGGAGTAAAAGCAGTATATATACCAAAAAGAAGAAGTGGAAGTATGAAGCAAAGTGCAGTAATCACTTTTGGAAAACAAGAAGATCTAGAAAGAGCAAGAGAGAAACCAGTCCAATACAACAACTGGACTTTCAATTGGTTTGAAGAAAAGAAGAAAGTATTTCAGAAAAAGGAAATACTAGATGAAGAGACAAGAAAAAGCAGGACCATGAAAGGAAAAGAAGTGATCAAGATGGAAGTTACGGCAGGCAAGAAAGTAGAAACAAAAACACCCCTGTCAGAGTGCAGTAATCGTAAAGGAAAAGAAAAAGAACAAAAGAAACAAGACAGGGTTTATAAGGAAGTGGAAGATGTCAAAGCAAAACTAGACAAGCATCAAGAAACATTGCTAAAGATCATAGAAAAGCTTGATGAAATAAGCACAGAGTGGGTCAAGCCCACTCAGAGCTCCTGAGGGCGCCCAAGTTGAACAAATGAATATAGATAGAGAGATTGGAGAATTCCTGCAAGAAGAAAGAAGAATATTTGAGGAAGAAGGAGAAGAAAGGTCTCTCTATTTAACAAAGGGAAGTTGCAGGAAAGGAAAAGGGAAAACAAAAGAAGCACCGGTGGAGCAAGAGACCCTAAGAGAAAAATGGAAAAGCAAAGGTAGAAAGGAGATGAAACTTGCTTGCCACAACGTTAACGGATTAAAAACGAAGGGCTGGAAAATGGAAAATTTGCTCTGTTGGGCAGAAGAGAAAGAAATCACAATACTAGAAGTAACAGAAACGAATATAACAGAAAGAGAAAGGAAGTTTCTAATGAGGAGTTCGAGTAGAAAGTACGTTGGCCACTGGACAAGTGCAGATAAAGAAAAGAAAAAAGGCTCAGGAGTAGGAATTTTGATAGAAGAGCAATGGGAGAATTATGTAGGCGCAGTGAAAAAGATAAACGAGTATATGCTCGAAGTAACACTATATTTTAAGCAGTTGGAACTTATAATGATAGTTGTCTATGTACTGCCGAATAACAAAGCAATGGTGAAGAAAATTCAACAGAGGATTGTAGAAGTAGTCTATAAAAAGAAAGAGAGGACGCAGATAGTCATAATGGGTGACTTTAACCACACAGTGGACAATGTATTGGATAGATAGCACCCACAGTCGGTAAACTACAAAAGATTGCCAATCTTCAAATGGCTTAAAAAACAGGCCTTTAAAGACACATACAGAGAACTGTACCCAACAAGCCAGACCTTTACATGGTCGAATGAAGAATCTGCAACTAGAATAGACTACATATGGTTATCCAGCTGTTTAGCTTCTGGACTTCAAGAAGTAGCAGTAGAAGAAGCGAAAGGCATCACAGATAGTGATCACAAAATAATTGTGGCAGAAGTATGGGTAGGACATGTGATGGCAAAAACTAGTAAAGCAGAGGCAAAAAAGAAGGGACATTCAAGAACGGTCTACCTATATGACAAAGCAACAGAAGAGAACTGGGAGGACTACGCCCAGTCACTGCAGAAACAGTTGGATAAAAAGAACATAATAGACCTCCTACAAATCCAAGTAGGCAAAGAAGAGGAATGTATAAACAGATTGAACCTTGTATGGGATACAATAGAGAAGTCAATTCTTATAGCTGCAAACGAGAATATACCAAAAAAGAAAGTATATAACACAGCAGCAAACAGAAGAGGTGGCGCCAAAATACATAGACCAGATGCGTGCATAGTAGAGCTACAAAAATTAATCAAGCATGCAAAAAAGAAGAAAGGACAAGAAGTTCTAAGCTATGAGAAAGCAGAGGTGAATGAAAAGTTGAAAAGAATAAGTATGCAAAAGGGTATAAGCCTTCCGAAGTTACATAGACAATGGTCTAAGGCATGGATAGAAGATACAAAAGGCTGGTGGCAAATACTTAATGAGAAGAGAAAGAAAGAGTGGGAACGGGAACAGAGAAAGCAGATTGAAGAAAGTATCGACAAAAGGTGTGCAATGATTGGCACAGAACAAGGGAAAATGATCACCAGTTTACTAAACAGACCATATAAGAAAATAGTGCTCGATAGATTCCTGGAAGAAACAGGAGAGAGGGCCTGCCTACAGACAGAACCAGAAGCGGTAAAGATAGGAGTAGCAGAGCACTACAAAAAGCAGTTCAGAAAGAGACAAACGAAGTTAGAGGAAATGGAAACGAAATGGCGAGAGATATATAAACCGCAAAAATGGATAGAAGAAAATTGGTACGACAAAGTAGAGGAAGAGGTAGATGAAGATGAATGGAAAGAAATACTAGGAGAATTAAGAATAGGAACTGCGCCTGGTCTATCTGGTATAAGCTACATAATGATTAAACGCGCAGAAAATCAGGCTCAACAGATATTTAGAGGGATGGCAAGCTTGTGCATAATGACAGAAGAAATACCATCTAAGTGGAAAGTCGCACAAGTGTATCCAATAGCGAAAGATGTGGAATGGGGATACAGCCTAAATAATATTAGACCAATAGCACTGATTGAAACGTTCCAAAAAGTTGTAACAAAAGTAATAACCAAAAGACTGGCCAAAGTAATGATAGAAAGAGAAATACTCAGAGAACCCAACTATGAACTTTCAGGAAACTCTACTGAACAACCGGTACATGTTTTAAACATAATAATGGAAGAGACAAAAGAGAAGAAGAAAGAAGTATGGATATTACTTCAAGATATGAAGAAGGCCTTTGACTCGGTCTCATTAGAAAGCCTAAAATTAGCACTCCGAAGAGTTAAAATACTGGAGAAAATAATAAAGTATATCCTAAGTCTGTTCCATGAAAGAAGACTACGAATAATCACAGCACATGGTCTAACAGAAGAAGTAATAGCGGGGGATGAAATAGATCAAGAGGAAGTAATTTCACCCCTAATCTGGCGACTATTCTATGACTCCCTGCTAACAAGAGTGCAAGAAGAAAGAAAATTAGGCTACATAGTGGAACAAAAACCAGGCCAAGGAACGCAGTGCAATAGTATTACAAAGTATCGTCAAGCAGCAATTGCCTACGCAGACGATACAACTTGGATCGCAAATAGCAAAGAACAATTAATAGAGATTATTAGAATAGCAGAGGAGTTCTTCCAAGCTAATTATATCGAAATAAACGGATCCAAGTCAAAGTTGTTGACCATGAACACAAAGTGCAAAGCAGAGGAAAAAGAAGTAAATTTTGGTAAAAGTATGGTAAAAGAGGAGTCCAAAAACAAGATAGTAAGATCTCTGGGGGTATGGTTAAATAACAAAATGCGTGAAAATCTAGTCAAAAAGAAAGCAAAAGGTGTAGTACGACAGATAATTATGGACCTGCGGTACAAGAAGATGACATCAAGCCAGATAGCTTACATAAATAACATGGTAGTAATACCAAGGCTGAGTTACATGTTACAGCTAACAAAGATGTCTGAGAGAGGGTTGAATAAGATACATCAACCGATAATAGGCCTAGTAAAGCAGAAGTGCAATATAATAAGAACATTAGAAAATTGTGTAATAAAACACAAAGATCTTGGCAGCTGTAGAACACTACAACAAGAAATAGTAATAAAACAAATAAGCGGTCTGATAAATAGATTAAATTAACAGAATGGTCTTGGGCATTTGACAAAACTGAGAATAACGCAGGGTTGCCAGAGGGCAGGTTTAACACAAGATATCTGGAAAACCACAAGCCTGCCAGAAGATATTAGCTGTTGGAGAAATAACTTAGCCTGCCTGATAATAACAAAAGCGAAAGATTTAGGTATAAACATAAGAACAAAAAGTAGCCTTTGGACAGTTCACGGTTATGCCGTCAAATTGCAGGAGTTACTTGAGGCACAGACATAGAAAAAGTGCTGTGACAAAGTAGGTGAAGCCAGCGTCCTGTACCTAAATCAATTGCTCGATATAAATAAGACAAGCCTAATCACGTGGCAACAGTACAAAAGCTATAGAGGCTGTCTAAGTAAAGGTAAAAAGGCAGAGTGGTTCAAAGGAATTAGAAGCAAAAGTCCTTGAAGAAATAGAAAGCAGAAAAGTCAAAAGTTGTTTTGATACCAAAGAGAGGAATGTGCAAGCATTGGAAGTAGACTGGAGCAAGTTATCAAACGATAGAAGAAGAAAGGAGTGGATAATATACGGACCGCCAGAGGACAAGAAAGTAGGAAGAATACGCATGAAAGAAGAAAAGAAAGTACAAGTAGAGCATTGGAAAATGCAAGGTATAGATAGACAAAGAAGTGGCAACCAAAATTGAAGAATGCAGCGAATGCGAAACAATAGATGAAGAATATAGAAACGAGAATGAAGAACCATATCAACTAGTGTTAGGTGCCCGGGCGTTGCCGCGGGCTAGAAGTTTTAATTGTTTTTTATCATAGTTTTTAATTGTTTTTTTATAATAGAATTTTGATTGACTTTTTAGTATATAGAATTCTAATAGTTCTTTTAGTTTATATTTTATATTTTATATAATTTTAGAGTCTAAGGTTATTAGAACAAAGTTATATATATATAAACCCCCCACCAAAGCTCAACATAATGAAAGCTGACCCTAACCCTAACCTTTAGGTCTCAAGATTATTATTAGACCTCATGATTGTTAGTTTAAAGTTATATATATCAATATCACTTCCAAAGCTCAACATAATGAAAGCTGACCCTAACCCTAACCTTTAGGTCTCAAGATTATTAATAGGCTTCATGATTGTTAGGATAAAGTTATATATATCAAAACCCTCATAGGTTAGTGTTATTAATTTTTTATTTGGGTTCAAAATGAATCCGATCTTGGTTTAAATGACCCGGTCATAGTTCAAATGAACCCGAAATTGGTTCAAATGAACCTGTTTTGGTTCAAATGAACCCGATTTTGGTTCAAATGAACCCGATTTTGGTTCATTTGAACCCGATCTTGGTTCCTGAACCCGATTTTGGTTCATTTGAACCCGATCTTGGTTCAATGAACCCGACCCGAACCTGGTCCGTTGGAGTTTGAATTTTTTGTGTAACCTACCATTTTTGTAGGAACACAAAATACGACCTCTATTTTTGGTCAAAGTTTGAAAAAATTTAAGGGTCAGTAACCCGAATAAGAATTTTTTTAAGGCTGGGTGGGTGGGGGAGGTGGAGGGTAAGAATTTTAAAGAATTTTTTTACGTGAGGACCTCTAAAAATTATTGATGCTACCATTGGATAGAGAGAAATGACCAAGTAAAAGTAATACCAGAGGTACTTGTAGATAAAAAGAACAAAAAATCAAGGTAGCGATAGAACAACTCAGAAAGAATATAAAAGATGAAGAATAGAGAGAAGAAGAAAGTAAGCTATTGGGGATGGAAATATTAGAAGAATTAGAAGTAGAGCTAATTAAAAAGCAAAAGTTGCCCATGAGTGTTAAAGAAGAGTTGATAGAAACATGACAAAGAAATCAGAGGAGAAATGGAGAGGAGTATACAATTTATACAGATGGAGCAGTAAACATAGGAAATGAGAACGATCCATTAAGTAGACATATGGGATCAGATGAACGAAGCACGTGATTGGGCAAAAGAAGAAGTAGCTCTAGGAATAGAAGGTTGGCCAACGTTGACACTTGCAGAATTAATGGCAATATGGATAGCAAGCCTTACAATACCAGAAGGAAAGAAAGTTGAAATACACACAGATAGCAGCACAGCAATAAGGGTTGTTAGCAGAGAACTGAATGGCACAGGTAGAAGCAAAACGCAGAAGAAGAAAAATGCAATATGGGTGGTCAAGATCGCAGATATCATCCAAACAAAGAAACTGCAGGTTGAGTTCACAAAGGTGAAGAGTCACAGTGAAGACAAGTGGAACAACAGAGCAAATAAGCTTGCAAAAGAAGGTTTAAGGAGTAAAAGGAGGATATGTACAGAAGAGATCAGTTGTAGTGAGATAGAATATAGACTAGAATAGGGAAATAAGCAGATAGATGTACCGGCTAGGCTACTTTGTAAGTTGGTAATAAATGCAAGAGTAGGAGCAGAATGGAAAGAGACACAGGCAATTAGGAATATAGAGCTCGAGTTAAATAGCACAAAGTACAGGTGAACCTACTTCTGGGAGAAAATGAAAGCAACAAAGAGAGTAAGATGCACTACAAGAAGAAGCAGTGCAAGAAGAAGTGCAGCCTTAAAATGTGTAATGGACAAGCTTCCAACCCTAGTGAAGCTCAATAAAAGAAGACCAGACCTATATATGACAACAGAGTGTCAAGTATGCCAGGAGAAGAGTAAAGAGACGCAAGAGCACTTGGCCAGGTGCAGTAAACAGAAAAGTTTATGGAAGAGGATACAAAAGGTGGCTATAGCGACAGCGTGGAAAGGGCTAGAGGAGGAGGAAAAAGTCCGAGTACCACCCTATATATTGTATACATCACTCTATGGAGAAACAGAAGAAGAAGAAGTTCAAGCAAGGCAGGCGCTAATAAAAGGACTAATCTCAAACGAGAGCTACCAAAAAGTATCACAGCTGTTGAAGAAAAATTCGAGAAAAAAATTCATGAGAACAATAGTTAAAACAGCCTGGGATACTTTTTACGAACAAGTATGGAGGATCCGATGTAAAAGAATGAGTGAATGGGAAAAGGAGCAAGGCATAACAAGTAAGATGAAAAGGAGAGCTCCAATTCAGAAAAATACAAAAGCGCCAAAAGGGGGAGATCAACAAGCAAAAGAAATGAAGAAGAAGCAAGAAGAAGAAAAAGAAGTAAGAGTGAAAGAAGAAGTTAAGAAGACAGTAATGGGACTTGTCATAGAAGGGGGAAGACCTTTTTATTACGGACTTTAGGTAGTCAGACAAGCAATCTGCTCTGAGAGAGCAGTGCAGTAGGTTGCACTTAGGTACCATTAGGGTGGCCGGGTGATGCTAAGCTTGGATATTAGGTAGTTCTATGTAGTTGCAAATATGTAATTTCAAGAAACTTAATAAAGTATTAGCGTGACTGCTTAAGGTTAAAAAAAAAAAAAAAAAAAAAAAATTAGAATTTAGAGATTTTGGGCTTGTTAGAATCATCTCACTAAGACAAATATTTTGGTAGTTAATCAACTAAAACAGACCAGTGGATCAAAAGTTACATGTATTCAATGCTAAAGAAATTTACTTAGTGATTCTAAAAAATTACTATTAAAATTAACAAAAGTTGAATAATCTTGGGATCCTATAATTAGATTTTAACGATTTTGGACTTGTTAGAATAGTCTCAGTAAGATGAACATTTTGTAATTAAATTATCTAAGTTAGTCCAGTAGAGCAAAAGTTACTATCAATTTTATAAATTGAAACATATAAATAAATTTTAAAACATATAAAATTTGATTGGTTAATAGAGTATCAGGTGTGGGTGGGTGAGGGTAAAATTTTGAAATTTATTAGTAACAAAATATTATATAATTTCTGGAAGCCCCCTAAGGCAAGAATGCTAGAAATAGTAATAGTATTTGAAAATATAACTTTTTTCTTTGTAAATAAAAAGTGGTATGATCACCAGGCTAATATTAAAAAAAAATTACAACTTCATAATAACAATTCTTAAAAAATATTCAATTTTAGAGATTTACTAATTATAAAAAAATTATTCTATCTTTATAGCTATAAATTCTAAATAAATCATAGTTTAGCAAAACTATCTTCCAACTTTTTTTGAAGATTTTGAGATTTTTTGATCAACTAAAGTATAACTTTTTATTTATATAGCTCAATTTTACTCTACATTAAATATTAGAATATTCTAATCTGAAGATAGACAGTGATAGAACAATCTTTAAATATATATGTTCTAAAAATAGATTATTAGCACATTTTAATTAAATTGAATTGGTTAATTAATACTATATAATTAAGAGTTTTTTCAGTAATTTATATTTAAAAATAGGATTATTTAACTATTATCTAATTTGTTATACAATACCAAGCATAAATTTGGTCTATATGGGGCGCAGTCAATTAAAACACGGCTTATGGCTTTTTTTCCATTTTGAGAAAATCACATTTTAAATTTAGTGTAACAACAACAATAATGATCTTTATTAGTAGAACTTGTTTGATCTACATGAATTAGCCAATCATACGAGCTCTTTTCTATGACTATATAGCAAGGATCAACAAGCTAATTTCTAAAATCTATTTTTAGATTGCTTCTAATTACATATGGCATTTAGAAAAATAGGCATCGACAAAAATTTTATTATGCAAATCAATGCTTTAAATGCTAAATTATATAGTCAAAATGCATGCTTTAATTGATAGTATTGTTAACTCATTTTTGCAAAAAATGCCATAAGCCGTGTTTTAATTGACCGCTCCCCATATAACCTTTAATAAAATATATATAAAAGTACTATAAACTTTAAACAATAAGTTTTTTAATTTATATATTTATTTAAAATTAAATTTTGCAATTATATAGAGAAAAGAAGAGAATAAAAAACCTTTTCTGCCAAGTCACAGTTTGCTATTTTTGTACAAATCAAAAATATCAAAAACAAATATTTGCAAATTTTAAATAATAAGTATATATAAAAACATGCTCTGAACAACTTTATTTAAAAATAGGTTAGGGCACTGATTACTATAGAGGATTACTCTACCCTCTGGTAATGTTTAAATATAAAATTTTAGTCAATCAAATTTACTAATAAAGTTAGTGCTCTTATCTTGTAAAAAAATGGATTTTTAACTTTTTAATATTAAAGTTTTTTTATTAGGTAATCTACTTTGAGCTTTTAAGCAAAGTTGTTTAGTATATAATTTTACTCATGCTCAAGATCAAAACATGTTTTTTTTTTTAGATTTTTTACTAAGTAAAAAATAGGGCTAAAGTTAAAAAAAAATTTTTTTTAAAAAAATTTTTATTTTTTTTAAAAAATTTTTTTCTTAGTAAAAGATTTAAAAAAATGCAGTTTAATTTGAATATAAGTAAAATTACATGCTAAACAACCTTGTTTAAGAGCCCAAAGTAAGTTATTTAATAAAAAAAAGGTTTATAATAAAAAGTTAAAAAATTTTAACTTTTATACATAGATAATTCTTTTTTTTATAAGGTAATCTACTTTTATTTCTAATTAAACTTTTTCAGAGCATGTTTTTATATATATTTATTATTTTAAAAATTACAAATATTTGTTTTTGGCAAAGTTACATTTTTAATTTGTACAAAAATAGCAAAACTATAACTTGGCAGAAAAGGTTTTTTTATATTCTCTTTTTACTCTATATAATTGCAAAATTTAATTTTAAATTAATATATAGGTTGAAAAAAATTTTGTTTCAAAGTTTATAGTAATTTTATATATAATTTTTTTGTAATAGAATCCTAAAATATATATAGACAGATCAGGTATTAGTTTGCTTATTTTTGAATTTTTGTAAGCAAATCTTTTATTTATAGTGATTTTTGTTTATTTTTGAAGTTTTTTTGCAGATCTTTTTATTTTTAGTAATTTTATAATAAACCTGATCTATTTATATATTTTGGGATTCTTATATAATTTACAAATAACAAATTAGATAACTATTAAAGCCAGGTTCATTATGAGCTTTTCTATTGTATATGACCAAACAAAATTACAGATTTTTTTGTTTTATAAATCAGCCTGTTGAAGTAATAAAAGTAATAAGTGCAACAAATTCAAGAACTAAATACTTAAACCTATTTTGATAAAATAGTCTTATATATGAATACTTTCTTATTTTAGTCTATAAGTTTTTACCTGATTCTAACTTTAATTTTAATTAAATTTTATAATGGGTTTAGCTTTAAGTATCCCCTAAAATAAACAAAAAGTTCAAAAATAAAGATTTAGATTTTATAAATAATAATTATTATTTTTTCAAAAATTAAAATATATATAAAAAAAGAGGTTTGCTAGACTATAATTCAAATAGAGCTATTATGTTTGAACTAATAACCTTTTGGTCTATTTAAAGATTAGGCTATTCTGTTTTTTTTTAAAATAGATTAAAAGAATTATTGGTTCTAATGCTAATCATAAAAATTTAAAAAGTCAAATAGTTTTATTTTGTAAATTATAAACTTTTTAGTATTAGTTTAATTTTTTTTTTTAGTCTGGACAATCCTGCCTTTATTTATTCGTAAATGCCTAGTGACTAGTGTTCGTACCGAAGTATGTATACAGTATACCAAATTACATCCAAATAAAGACTCACTCGATACAAAAGTACCCAGGTGCGACCTGCCATTTCACAAATTTGTCTCTGTCGGGGTCCCAATGCTTGTTGAGACTTGATTGCCAAACATTACTGATCGGTTTGCTAATGCTATGTTAGGATCGTACTCCTTTCCTTAAATTCTTCCTTCTTCATAAAGGGCAAATGAAAAAGGGGGAAAGTAAAAAGAAACTACCAAAAAAACGAACTACACAAAAAGAAAAAAACCAATATAAAAAAGAAAAAACAAAGAAAAGAAGCTAATCCTAACACGTGGAAGCAGAAAAAGAAAAAAACAAAAAAAAAGAAAAAAACAATTCTGCTATTTATAAAAATTATATAATACTACGCAAGGAAACGCCTCACCAAAGTAATATGTACATAAAAGAAACAAAAGAATGTTCTGGAATTTAGATCTGCAGATCTGCCTACTCTATTGTGCCACGTCTCATTACACGTCTGTTCCTGTTTATCAACTTGCATGCCTTTTTCCCGATTAGGATAGGAACAACAATGCCGATCTTTTGGAGGGGGTATGCCGAATTTCTCATTTTCTGTCAAAAATTCCAGAAAAACTGCTTCAAGTGAGAATATAGTAGAGGGTATATAGTTGAATATGTTCTTGTAACAAAAAAACCTTAGAGAGAGTATTGAAAAACTCATTTTTTAGTTCCCCGCCTAGCCAGACTGGAAAACCTTCGTCGACGAAAAAAAACTTCCACTAGAATTTCTTGTACCAAGGGCACTCACTGCCAGTTATCTTGCACAACCGACACTTCTGGCTTGCGTGTCGGATATATAAAGAAGTCCCCCGAATAGAAGAAAAGGTTGACCTTTATAAAAACCAGTATTATACGCAGCTGCTTCGTCTTTTACTAAAAAATTTTTTGTTTTTCTTTTGTTCGGAAATTTGTACAAAGAAAGAGTTCGATGAATACACTTTTGTTAGTATTAGTTTATTAAACTTAATTAATTTTCTTTTTATAATAAACTTATTGCTTTTTACAAGTACCTTTAGGGTTTGAAATATTATATAATCTATAAATATAGCAAAGATTATATTTTTAATTTTAATAATACAGATTTTTTGTAGATTATTTTGTTTAATAACAAAAACATATATTTATTAGATTTCTTTTAATATTCTCTTTAAAGTACCATAATAGAGCCCTTTTTTTTTTTTTTGTATAAGTTAAAGTAAAAACTGATGAATTTACTAAAACGCACCTATGGTGTTTTATACTATAATATACAAAACTATTAGAATAGCCAATAAAAATTTAAGATCAAATGTAATATAAAATTTCATTAAAAAAACTCTCTCCTGTACATCACTACAAATCGTAAAAACAAACAAACAAACAGCGGAAAGTTTGACACACCCTCGCACGGCACATATATTTTAAGTAATTAATTAACTCATAGCATCGTTTGTAACTACCATCATCCCACTCCACAATCGCTAGGAAAAGAAACCGAACAACAGCCTTCGGCACACCAACTTCCTTCGAAAATTGTTGCCGACTTTGTCGGTAACACTTCATTCTTGCACACAAATAGGAAAGTTCCACAACATGGACCACATGGAAACAGATCTCCCAGACCCTCAATACCACGATACCCAACGTCCGACAAAGAAAACCCGTAATACACAACCTCTCCATGATGTAGATGTAACCTTCACTTCACCTATTCCCGCTATAGAAAATGCAGCAAAAAGTGGCGATTCCAGCCTACCCCCTCAAAATCTAGAAATGACATCATCATTGTGCCTAGCAACAAAACAAACCGAATCGGGTGAGAACCCGGACCAGACCCCGGCACCCTTGCCCCTTTTAGAAAATCCCCAGGTCCTAACTGATAAAAATTCCCACGTGGTCCCGATCCCCTGCGGGCCCTCCAAAATTGATGATAACCCGATCTTTACCGATAGCCAAAATGAGAATGATGAGAATCCGACCCACACCGTTACCCGAAGTGATAACATTATGGAAATTGACCAACAGGATGCACTATCAACCGGCACGATTCTAGATGATGTACCTAACCCCAAAACTTATAGCCAAGCATTAACCGGAGATAATGCCCCACGTCGTAAACAAAATCCAGAACTAACCACATTAATCGACAAATGGACCAACCAATTCAGAGCAGAACTAGCTGAACTTAAAGAAACTCCATTTGACGCTACCTACTGGACACGTGAAAAAATCATTACTGCTTTCGATAACCCAATCGAGCTGAGGGATTTGATCTACCACAAAATGCAAACCAAACCAACCCTAGAATATATTCCCCAGGCAATAAAGCTGAAGCTTAAACATAAAGACCGAGCATTTTTCCGCACGTTTACAAGAAGACACGACACACGTCCTCATCACCAGTTACAATTCCAAGAACTGTTAAATGACGCAATTGCAAAATACAAACAAATACATAACGCACACTTGATCAACAAAGAAAACAAAGATCAAATATCAGATATGCTAAGAAAAAAATTGGCCCTGGACTTCTGGACCAATCTAAACTTCACTACTATTGACACATACGAAATCACCCGCTATACTCTCTATATAGCCGGATTTGCAAAAATAAAAACCACCTTGGATTTTGACACTATACGTACTGCAGCAGACCAAGCCCGTACCAAACTTCTAACTGACTTACCGGACCTGCCTGAAAACATCCCTGTACAAATACAAAAAATTCTACCATTCTACCTCCCTCTCACTAACAGGAAACATGTACGAGCGGTAGCAATTACACTAAGACAACACTACAGGTTCGAGCGACTACCCGATGCTTACATTGCCGACCAGCGTGAACCACTTCCGGAACTCCCAGAATGGTTAAATAAAGAAACTCGAAAATTTTTCCCGATTACACACAGAGCTGACCTAAAAAAAGTATACGGATACAAACAACAATTGCAGCAATATTATATCTTCTCTAAGCTTCCAGACTCGTACTTCGACCTACCACCCAAAAAAATTCCTCTCCCTTTGACCCCACAAGAACTCACTCCTCGCTTCAGAGGGCAATTTCCCTTTTTCCCTAGAGACGCAGACCATTTTAAGGAACAAGTCAACAAGCTGAGAACGGTCTATGCTTTCGAAAGGCTTCCCAATGACTACCTCATTAGCAAAAAACGTCTACCAATTGATCCAAATAACCTCGTATTAAACACCCAATTTACTTTCCCTATTACAGACCAGAACACATACACGCATTTCCTACAAGTAATCCCTAGATACTACGCTCTACCAGAGCCACTCCCCGAAGCATACATAAGCTTCAATTATACCGACAAACCGGAACTCCCAACGGACCCGGCATTGGTAACAAAGATCAACCTAACTCTCCCGATCGTTACTCCAAAGGAGCTAGTCATAGCTGCTCGAGCACTACGGGAACACTACTTCTTCCGAGCTATTCCAAAGGACTGGATCCAAATACCTGACAAACAGACAGACATAAATGACAATGGCTTTCCTGCTACTATTGAACAACTAAATCAACAAATTCAACAACGTAACCTTCCAACCAAATGGAAATTCCCCATTGACAAACAAGAAGAATTCCCTGAAGCTGCAGACTTTCTACGCAGAACCTTTTTGGTAGAAACAATCCCCGAATTTGTTTTTACTATCTCATCTTTCCCACCCCCTGGCTGGGACATCTTCGTTAATGACAGTACCGATACGATCATGATGGAAACACCAAAACTTAACGATGGGGCAATCCCCATAGTACCGGAACAAGATCAAACCAATATCATTTATGAGTAATTCACAAACCCTACTTCCCCCGGACACTTCCGACCTACACAACGATTCTACCAACAACGATCAATCCGAACTTATAAATCCTAAAGAACAAATAAACTTAGCCACTCACAACATTAGAGGACTCAATAATCTAACCAAACTTCACCTTTGGCTAGATTACTGCCTACAAGAGAAATTACACATAATTAGCCTTACAGAAACCAAGTTAAAAGATAATCCTAGGGCCTACACGAACCCCCACTACAAAATTTTCGTTTCTAATTTCCAACCTACTTCTCCACAAAACAGAGAAACCAGTATGGGCACTGCCCTCCTCGTCCACAACTCCCTACAGCCCTACATACACGACATTAATATTTATCCCGGCACTGCTATCTACGTTGATTTCTTCTTTCCTGGAAATAAAACCCGCATCATCTCTACCTACTTACCATCTAACAATACTGACCTCTTAGCTCGCACCCAAAAACAATTATCACTCTGGATTCTAGAAGCTAAAAGGAAACAATGGCATATATTGTTACTGGGAGATTTCAATGCCAATTTTGGCTCACATAAAAAATGCCGCCTACCGATCTTCTCTGACTTGCTTTCCAACAACATAACCAGCTTGATGGACTTCCACAAAATCACTGACCCCACTTGGCACGGAAGAGGGCTTAGCTCCCAAATCGATGACATCTGGGTTTCTCCACAAATTCTTTTAAACTTCGATCCTCCTCAGCTAACTAATTCCGCTGGTATTTCGGACAGTGACCACTGCATATTATCCTCTGTATGGTACACCAACTTCAACCCCGCCACTCCCCGAAATAAGAAAAGGAAACGGAAGATATTTTGTTATGAAAGAACAACAAATGAAAACTGGGATGAGTTCAGTAATACGATCACTACTTTAATTTCCAAGGCTAACTTTCCATCAGATATAACTTCACCGGAACAACTAGATAAAACTTGGAATCTCTGGTCAAATGCAATATCACAGTCCGCACATAAACACATCCCAAAAACCACCACTATCTCGAAGCCCTTCCATGCCCTATCTCTTAAAGCGACACAGTTACACTCTGCACTAAAAAACATCAATAAATGCTTCCACCTCCTAAGCAAAGCTATGCCTCCCATGGCCCCATTATTCTTACTACAAACAATCAACAAACACCTAAATAAAGCACTCTCATTAGCACAACTTCCTTTACTCGCACTAACCCCGCTTGCTCTTTCCGCATTGCAATCTAATACTCACCACACTCATTATGCCACAACAATAATGTCCATCAAAGAAATCAGATCCACTATTTGGAAGGCCAGAAACGCAGAAACCTATCTACAACAAATGGAGAAAATCAAATTTTATACCAATCGTCGCTACAACGACTTCAAGGACAATACGGGAAGGATGATAAACAGTATCCTAAAAAAAGAAAAAGACCATATCAGTTTTGACAAAATTATCACAACCGAAACTATAATTACTGACCCAACCGAAATTAAAACAGCCACATCAGCTCATTTTAAAAATTGGACAAAACGTAATCCTACAAACGAAGAACACTGGGATGAATGGAAATCCCACTATGACCCTTTAGAATCTATACACCCCTCAATTTACTCTAACCTTCCTCTTCCCTTTACTCTGGACGAATTGATATCTACCATCTCGGCTGCTCCCAAGCATAAAGCGACAGGCCCAAACAACATCTCTAACGAAATGCTTCAACACATACCCAAATCGGCACTCGACAAGCTACTAGATATGTTCAATGCCTGCCTACGGCTAGAAAGAACACCTGGTTCCTGGTTGAAATCAAATATTTGGCCAATCCCGAAAAAAACTCGCTATAACTTTGATTTATGCAATACTCGCCCGATAACTCTAATCGATCACTCTAGAAAAATTTTCACTAAACTTCTTACCAACAGACTTTCTGACATACTTTTGAAACACCGAGTTCTCTCACCACTAAATTATGCAGCACTGCCCTTCCAATCGACCCTACAGCCAATTTCACAACTTTCCTCAATTATAGAAATAGCCACTACTCAGAAACAAGAACTCTGGCTCTTACTACAGGATATGTCAAAGGCTTTTGACTCTATACACATCCCAATGCTGAAGAAGGCCCTGACGAGAATTAAACTACCATCAACAATCATTAACCTTCTTATACATATCCTCTCCAACCGCTCTAATCAAGTTATAACCAACCTTGGATACACCAACTCCTACCCTGTAGAAGATGGAATCGACCAAGGAGAAACTATATCCCCGATTCTTTGGGTCATCTACTACGACCCCCTCATACGTCGTATCTCCACTGAATACCCAGGTTTCTCCCAAACACTTAGTACGCCTACCCAATCCAAAACCATCCATACCTCGATAATGGCATACATGGATGACTCTCTCTGGATAGCTCCGGATAAAGCTACCCTAGAAAAAATACTAAATATAGCCAACTCCTTTTATAAACTTACAAACATCACAGTTAACCCTACTAAATCAATCTTAGTCACAAACGCAAAAACAGACAACAAATCAATCAACTTCAACAACCAAACTATCACGGCAACTAACAACACTAAACCATTTAAATATTTAGGGGCATGGTTCTCTCTCAACCCCAACCCTTCTTCCACACAGAAAACCATCATATCCGAATTCAAACAGTGCATCGGAAGAATGCAAAAAGCGGTCATAACCGAAAAACAAGCAATTTATCTAATCAATAATGTTCTAATCCCCAGACTAGCATATAGACTATACAGCTCCTACCTTTCACCTAATCAACTCGATACTTTAACCCGACTTTATTCAAATCTGGTCAAATCTAAAGCAAAACTCGCCCGTGGCGTACCCAACTCGTTTCTCTTTCATCGGAGTATATACGGATTAAAAAACCTTATACAAGTCCAACCGACCTCTCTGGCCACTTCCCTACTAAAAAATATCAATCACCCCAGTTTCGAAACATCCTTTCTCAAACTTCGCTTACAGGAACTACAAGAATCCACCAAGTCTCAACATTCAATTCTACATGTGCTACCACTATTTCCAAGTGGCCAAGCTAGAACATATACAGCCCAAGCAATCTTTGCATTGCATACGCTCAATATCCAACTTACTCGCAATCCAGAAACTGACTGGCCCAAACCTCTACCAACTACTGGCACCTCTATCAACGAGATACTTAGATTCCATCCCAATGCGCAATCCCTAAAAGAAAAACTTAATACTCACAACATCAGATACATAGAACAATTTCTAAATTACAACAATAATGAACTACTCAACTGGAAAAATTTCCATCACAACATTTTAAAAATACCCCCAGGACGAACCCCCCGTTGGTTTACTGAAATACAGGATCTCATCTCCGCTAATGCCAACCCTTCGACACAACTTGTCCACCCCAATCCCTTTACATTAACCAAAAGAACACACAAAAAGAAATCTTGGATAATTACTTCTAACCTGCACATCGGTAGAACCAGCCGCTCTTCAAAATCGACTATATATATCCGTCATTACTTAAATCTCAACAACCAGGCATCCCCTTGCCCTGGTTGTAAACTAAAAGATACATCCCTAAATACAAAGAATTGCTACTTTAAATACGATACAAATTATACTTACATCATACAAGTATCCTCCGATAAGAACATCCATTCCAATCTCAAAGATATTGAATCTGCCCTTTCTACCTGTTACCCGAATAGAATATCTATTAGCACTCCTCTGACCGCTATGACAACTAACAGAGCCCGACCACTTAAGGCCTTCACAACATTCCCAATGGAAATCTGGGAGGAACTAGCTAAAACTCAAAACAAACACCGCTCAGTGAACATTTTTATCTCGACCACCATACCTCACAATAATCAAGCTACACCGTATGCAACTTGCTCACTTCAAAATACCTCGGCCACTTGGGGCTGTACCAACAAAAATTGGCCCAGCACTGCAAACTCAGCCCTTACTCTGTTTGCCTTCATATCTACAAGCTTCTTCCCTGGAACCACGATCTCTGTTACATCTAACAACCACAAATTCCTAACCTTACTACAACAGACATATGACAACCCATCGCACCGACTATTAAATCTGGAAAAGAAGCAACACGCCCCGATCTTGTTTATACTAAAAGCGATCATTATGAACCTAAAATTAAAATTCCGTTTCGATAAAGACCTAACCCACCCTCGCAAACCCGATAACTTCATGACACTGGACATTATACCACACCAATTACTATTCGACAAATACACGCCAAACCTTCTCAATACACCATGTCCACATACTCTTAAAACAATTTTAAAAGATATCATAGAAATAAATAATCACGCTCTTTGGACCAACCAAAATCGAATAAGTTACTGGATTAACCGATACCCAGACATACAAATTCGCCTCACTTTAGATTACCTTTCCTTCGAAGAACGACCTCTCTCTCTATCTACTAACCCAACACTCTCACAATTAAAGAACTTCAAAGTAAAATTACTAACCAATGAACTCCCCACCTTCAAGACTCTTCACGAACGTAGCCCCTCTAAATATCAAGACTACCGCTGTCCCCGTTGCCTTTCTTCAGAAGAAACTATCGCGCATCTTATCTCCTGTATTTCCAACAATTCCTCTCTTATCTCCCTCCTCAAGGATACTATTCAAGCCTTAGCAACAGAATTGAAACTGGATCTAGTTCAACCGGTGGACTTCACATCGTCCTTTATTAATCTTCATATCAACAATCAACTACCACTAGGCTTTATCACTGCGGTCACATTAGCGCCCTTCGCAAGACCTTCTGACAAACTCAAATATGCACCAGCTCTACACCATTTAATAATTAAAATGATCTATCACGAAATTTGGCTTCCCTCTAGACAAATTCGTCACGATCCAATTATTCTAGCACCCACCCCTTTACCTAACCCTAATAGAAGTTACCAATATAATAATTCTAATAGACTTAGCACACCCTTCCAATCACGTTTAGACAAATACATCGCCCTCGGGCGTTCTTACCTATATAGCTTCGAAGACTGAGGTCTACCGACCCTAGCACAGCTTAGGTCGAGAGTAAATCAGCTCTTACCCCTACTTCCCTACAATTCCCTTTTGATGTATATTTGTATAATTTCTTAAGACGAATTAATAAAGAATTAGAGGATAGACCTCGTTGTATAAAAAAAAAAAAAATATATATATATATATAATTTCATTTTTTTGTTTATTTTTTAAAAAAATGTTCAGATTTCAAAACTTTGCTTATAAAACCATCTTTGGGGCTCTAATAAAAAATTTTCTTGCTAAATTTTGTATATACACAGGTCAAAATCCAATATATCAGATTTCTATCGGATACTATATTACTATAATTAAAATTCTATATATTAGTGAACTGCCATATACATATTATATAGTTTACATATATCGAGTACCCAATGTGTATATGTAATAAAAATAATTTTTAAATCAATATATATTATAATTCTAAATTATCATTTACAATGCAGATATTCTATATATTCAAAAAATTTATCCTTTATGATATAAAATTCATTAATTTTACTGCATAAAGTTTTTTTAATTTGATATATATCAGGTACCCAATATATATATGAGAATAAAAAGTAAATTTCTAGTTATTCCCATAATAATTTTTGTTTTTATTGTTTTATTGTTTTTTATTTATTTTTATTTTAATGCTTTTTTAAAATTTTTATTTTTTTAGTTTTTACTTTTTTAAGTTTTTTATTATTTATTTTTTTTTAACGCTTTGTTAAAATTTTTTTTAATTTTTTTTAATAAAGTATAGCAAAAATAAATAAATTAATAATTGAAATAATATTCATATAATTACTTTCATGAATCTTTTTTTCTTTATTAATATTATGGAGCCGCAAACATATAGTTTCTGTTTCATGAATCCTTCGATAAAATATTTGAGAAGCATGACAACCAAAGAAAAATTAATCAAAGCTTAATGGATATTAATTGCTATAATGAATATTTAAATTAAAAAATTCAAGCCTTTAGTATAAAAGCTAAAAGACTAGATTACTAATATTTTTAAGATACTTAATATCAATATGATAAAAGAGCTTTATTTACTTAAATAAGATAAAAATAATTTGAAAACACAAGTTTATCTAATAGAGAATTTTTATTAGTATCTGTACTGCACATTAGGTGACAGAACATGAAGGCAAACAAAAAAAACTTGGAAAAAATTATTATTTTTATTGTTATCAATATTAAATTTAATTTTTTGTTTAATATGTTAATAGATTTTTTTTTTTTTATAGTACGGGACAGTAAAAGACATCCAATCTATACATATAGGCGCCAATTTTGGGTGCTTATATAATCAATTCTAATTGGCTAATTTTTGTGCAATTGATTTTAATTGGCTAAAAAACCTATATATGTTTTCTTTTTTTTTTATATTAAACGCCAATTTTTGAAACTCATATAAACTTTAATGCCTTATAACTTCCTTAAAATTAAAAATAAAAAAATTCCTCTAACAGAAATGTAGTTTATCTAAAAATCTATCAATTTGTTAAAGGGTTTTTTGATTTAATTTTTTTTAAAAAAGTTATAACAATTTAAAGATTTACTAATAACGAGTGAATATCTTTTACTGTCCAGTACCGTAATAATTAAATTTTCCATACAAATTAAACTTTATAATGGTCACTACCAAAAAACCAGTTGTGAAACAAAACCATGAGAAGGTGTAGCATGGCCAATACAAGAATAAATAACAATACAAATGACATTTTATTTAAATATGATATATATATTTTTATATTAGTAAACTTCATATTGATATCTCAGAATTTTTTATTTTATTTATTTTAGTTTTTTTTTATTTTTTTATTTTTTTTATTTTTTTTTATTTTTTTTTATTTTTTTTTTATTTTTTTTAATTTTTTTTAATTTTTATTTTTTTTTATTTTTTTATATTTTTTTTTTATATTTTTTATT
>QKWP01000493.1:0-76187 GCA_003550325.1 Gigaspora rosea | reverse complement strand
AACAGTTATTTTTTTATTAATAAATTTTAATTTAAATTTTTTTTATTTTTTTATTTTTTTTTTATTTTATCTTATTTTTTTATTGTGTTTATTATTTTTATTTATTTATTTATTTATTTTTATTTTTTTTTAACAGTTTTTTATCTTTTTTTTAATTTTTAAATTTTTTTTATCAATTTTTATTTTAATTTTTTTTCTTATTGGTTTTTTATTCTATTTTTTTAATTTTTTTTATTAAATTATTTTTAAGGAGAATTCTAATATACACCACAGATGATTATCACCTATAGTACAGCAGCCAATCAAAATTTAGGATCAGGTGTAACATGTAAATCAATTTTTGTGCAACAAAAACAAACAAAAAACAAAGAATTTTTAAAAAATTGCTTCTAATCTAGAAATTTGTCTATGAAACTACTTTTTTTTATACAAAAAAAAAATTCATTGTAAAATTTTACTATATACAAAGCACCTTTCTAATTTCTAACTCTTACCCTAACCCTAATATTAAAAAGGTTTGTTTTTTGTTTTAATAAAATGATTTATTTTTATTTATACATTGTAGATTACAGGTGATAATTACCTATAGTTAACATTATATTATTTCTATTTTTAATTTGATTTTTTAATTTTTTTTATATTTATTTTAAATTTTTTTATATTTAATTCAATTTTTTTAATTATTTTTAATTTTTTTTAATTCACAGACAGCGCTTTTGCCATGGTATTTTTTTTTTAACTCTTTGACAGTCTCGTCGGTACCTTTATTTTAGATATTAGATATATAATATAACTAAACTATGCTAATTACTTATTATCAATACTATATCTATAGCAGGTCCGGCATCACTTGAATACTTCTAGAGCACCTTAGTGTGATCTATCGCACTGCCTTACTGATAAGACAGACAATTTTGTCAGCCCCGTCAAAGAGCGACATAGGATTTCTCTTCAAATCCTTCTCACCTAGCGTCAATGGTGAGGATAACCAAACCATACAAGAAGAACATTGTAGCTAAGAAAATAAAAGGGTAATGAAAAAAAAGAAGGAAATACCACAAACCCTAAACGATATACCAAAAAACAAACAAAATAAAATGACTACAAGATGAAAGAAACGAAGAAAAATTCTATCACTAATGACGGAAAGCTAACAAAATAAAAACAAACAATGAAAAGAAAAGAAAAAAGAAACAAAAAAGAAAACAGAAATAGATGTAAACCTAAATCTGAAATCAATGATAAAAATTATATAATACTGCACAAGGAAATGCCTCGCCAAAGTATTATATGTACATAAAAAGAAAACTAAAAGAACATTCTGGAATTTAATCTCTGTAGATCTGCCTACTCCATTGCGTCACATCTATAGATACTGGTGAAATTAAACCATTTCACCAAGTGAAATGGTGAAATAGTTTCACCAGAATTACACCAAAATTTTATTTTGGTGAAATGGTGAAATGGTGAAATTGGTAAAATGGTGAAATTGGTGAAATTGGTGAAATTGGTGAAATTGGTGAATTGGTGAATTGGTGAATTGGTGAATTGGTGAATTGGTGAAATGGTGAATTGGTGAAACGGTGAATTGGTGAATTGGTGATCATATTTTCAACAATTCACTAATTCACCATTTCAACAATTTACCAATTTACCATTTTACCAATTTCAACAATTCACCAATTTAACTTAGTGATTCGAAATGAGTAATTTTTTGATTTCATTAAAATTAAATATATTCAAAAAATATATAAATCACCGTTTCAACAATTCACTAATTTACACTTAATTCACGAATTGGTTGTCTTCTAAAAAAAGACCTTTGCTTTTATTTATTTCAACGAGATCGATGAACTTGTTTAGTGTTAGAATAAAATTAAGGTAAAGTTACTTGCTTCTGTCACTTTACAGAATTTATTTTTTATACTGTGCATTTGCGATCTTGCCTTATACTCAAAATACAGTACTAGTCGTTTACTAAACCTATTTTTTATTAATATATTATTAACAACCATTTTTTATATATTGTAATGAACATGGCGTAGGTACTGATAATACTGAGTCTAGAGCTCTATTCGACCCTAGTTCCTCGACCAAGTCAATCTGCCTCAATCATCACCTTACCGTTATTAGGGTTAGAAAGTGTTGATTTTAAATTAGCGTTAATAGTGTATTGTTACGATCTTTAGATATACATAGAAAAAAGCGGGTTATATTCAATATCTGCTGAAGGTTATGATCCTGACAGAAAATTGAATCTTAGATTCTATTATGGGAGTGATACTGAAAAAAATGTAAGGAAGGTATTTTGAATATTATTTTTAAATCTGCTGAAGATGATACTACTGTTTGAGGATTGATATAATCTCTAATTTAAGATAGGTTGGCTTGAATACGACTTTCTGCAAAAGGTAAAGAAAAAAAGCTACATTTAAATTTAAAATGTGCAAAAACAAAAGTAGTTTTAACAAAACACTGACTATTTTTTTTAAAGCTAGTTAGGTGTTTGAAGCTTGTTCTTGTGAGAGATCTATGGAATATATGGGCTACTGTAGGTGCTGGAAAAAGGGCAGAAAATGACAATTTTTCAAAAGAGCTATTTTTATATAAATAAAATTAGGATCTAAGATACAAAAGTAGTTGTATTAATAAAATTTTGCAGTATGGCTCTTTAAAGTTTGCATTTTCTTATATAATTTATAATATAAAAATTGATTTTCTGAGGATCTTTTTTTTTGTCATTTTTCTAGCACCTAGCCCATATGTTTTATATTTAAGATAATCTTAAATTGATTTGGTTTGTTAAAGCAAGTAGGTTTATTAACTATAGATATTAGTCTGGGTTTAGAGATAGTAGGATTAGTGATTCAAGCTTTGTTTTAGTAGTGAGCACCACTTTTGCTCTATATGCGTCTATCTTTTATTATATGTATATAANTAATAAAATTTTGCAGTATGGCTCTTTAAAGTTTGCATTTTCTTATATAATTTATAATATAAAAATTGATTTTCCGAGGATCTTTTTTTTTGTCATTTCCCAGCACCTAGCCCATATGTTTTATATTTAAGATATTCTTAAATTGATTTGGTTTGTTAAAGCGAGCGGGTTTATTAACTATAGATATTAGCCTGGGTTTAGAGATAGTAGGATTAGTGATTCGAGCTTTGTTTTAGTAGTGAATACCACTTTTGCTCTATATGCGTCTATTTTCTATTATACGTATATAATCAAATAAATCATGTGTATTTACCGATTTTATATTGGAAGTTTTCATTTCTAGTACGTTTGCCATACAAGAATTTAATTTACATTAATTAATCGGTAAGCATAAAAGTTATTTAAAGTGTATTCTGTAGCAGAATACAATAGTTATAATAAATTTTAAACCACGTAAATATATATGTAGGCATGTATCATCTTATATAAACCATAAATGCTGTTAACAATGATCATTCCGATCAATTAGCTCGCTAAAGACATTCTCAAACAATGACATATAAACTGGTCTAATTGGCCAAAAAAATAAATCTCGACGTTTAAGTCAAAATAAACCTAGACCTACTATCCTCTTTTTTAATAGTATTATTTAAAGGAACCATAATGCCGACAGCATTTATTATAGCAGATAGTATTTCTGCATTACAGCATTACGGCATTATGGCTTTACGGCTCACCAATTCACCGTTTCACTGTTTCACCAATTTACCATTTCACCATTTCACTATTTCACCAATTCACCAATTCACCAATTCACCAATTACACCAATTACACCAATTCACCAGTTACACCAGTTACACCATTACCGATTGGTGATTGGTGAAATGGTGAAATCATTTCACCACTCCGATTTAATTTCACCAGCATCTATAGTCATATCCTATTATCTGTCCATTCCTGTTTATCCACCTGCATGCCTTCTTCCCGATTAGGATAGGAACAACAATGCCGATCTTTTGGAGGGGGTACGCCGAATTTCCCACTTTCGTCAAAAATTCTAGCAAAACTGACTTCCAGCGAGAATATGATAGTGGGTATATGGTTGAATAAGTTCTTGTAACCAAAAACCTTAAAGAGAGTGATGAAAAACTCATTTTTCTTAGTTCACCGCCTAGCCAAGCTATAATTACCTTCGTCGACGAAAGTTTTCTTTCTTAACTTCTACCAGAATTTCTTGTACCAAGGGCACCCACTGCCAGTTATCTTGCACAACTGACGCTTCTGGCTTGCATGCCAAATATATAAAGGAGTCCCCGACGACACAAGGAAGGTTGACCTTTATAAAAACCAGTATTACTAACTGCTTCGTCTTTTACTAATGAAAATTTTTTGTTTTTCTTTTGTTCGGAATTTTGTACAAGTGATAGATGGGAAGAGTTTTGTCTGGCATGGAATTTTATTTATTTTAATTTTTTTATTATAATATTAATTTTATTAATTATTTTTATTTTTCGATTCTAGATCTAGATTAGATAGATTTTCACTTGATTTTTTTATTTATATATTTTTTCATTTTTTTTTATTTATAACTTTTATTTAAATATTATTTAATTTTTAAGTTTTTTTTTTATTATTATCTGTTATGCATTTTATTTAAATTTATTTATTTTTGTTATTTATCTTTTTTATTAATTTTTCCCATTACACTTTTCAGGAAATAACTGCCGTTAGCGTTGTCTATTTTAGAGCAACCTTTCTTCATTGTTGGTGCTATCCATTTTGGATCAATGGTTTTGGATTTTGTTGGTGGAGTCGTTAGTCAGTATTTCGTTGTTGGTGTCGACTATTTCGGTGTATTATTTGTTGCTAGTACTATTAATTTGGTGGTTTTTCTTGTTATATTTTTGTTTGACGGGCTCTAGTTCTAAATAATATTTGTTCTTTAGTTTTTTGCTTTTTAGGTTCTTTACATGATTTCATGATTGTCTCATGCCAATTTTAATATTGTTTCAAGAGTTTGCTTTGGGTGCCTGTTAGTTTCTTTGAGTATTTCTTGTATGATTATGTAGTGTCTTGTCACTAATTTCGACATTGCCTTGAGTACGTTTCAGAGACCCTTGTTGTAGATTTCATTTTGTATGCCCTATCAGTTTTCTTGGATGCTCTCTATGTGAGTTCATGGTTGTCTTAAGTGTCCTGTTGCTAACTTTGATGTTGCTTTGGTGTGTTTTAGGATGTCTTTGTAGATTTTACTTTGGGTACTTTGTTAGTTTTCTTGGGTGTTTTCGTTTAGTTTTATAGTTGCTTTAGGTGTTTTGTCACTGATTTGTTGAATTTTTTCTTTTTTTTTAGTAATTATAGTCATTGGGTGTTTCTGCCTTTGTTAGTGTTATATTATCACTAGTGTTTCATTAGTTATTTGCTATAGGATTGTATATTGTATTCCAAATTGTAACTGATTTGTTAAAGAATTTTTTATAATAAATAAATAAAAAAAATAAAATTTTTATTAAATTGCTTTATATTATTGTTATGACAAAGTGATAATTAAATAATTGTAAAAAATCTACGAAATATTTGAATTTATTCTTTCTCGATATTACTTCAGTACTTTATATAGGGTACATATCGGGTACATGATATATTACATGTAGGCGATTTGAGTAATTTATAAGTAGAGCTTATTTTTTTCAAAACTTTAAAGTATAAAAATATTGAACGAACTGTAGAAATTCTAAAAACTAAATTCGAACTCAGTTACATACCCCAACACTTACTACAATTGCCAGAACTGGACAAGCCAGAATGAGACCTGTATGAGTACAACAACAAACAATGATGAAATGGGCCAAACCATAACAGCAGATAGCCACACAAGCAACACAAACACAATCAACCAAACAATACAACTATAAAAAGAACAGGTCCCACAATTATAACTGATTCTAGTACTATAGACGGTGATACAGCATTATCAGATCAAAGTGTACCAATAAAAATTGAACATCAAAAACCCTTCAAGAAAATTCCTCAGAACAGGATCTCGAAATATACATAGATAGATCAGGTATGAGTTTGCTTATTTTTGAGATTTTTATACAGATCTTTTCTATTTATAGTAATTTTTTTGCTTATTTTTAAAGTTTTTTTTCTATAGATCTTTTCTTTTTTAGTAAGCCTATAATTAACCTGACCTATCTATATATATTTCAGGATCCTCTCGGAACCTTTAAAAATAATAACTCACAATGCCCAGGGCATTAATAATGCAACAAAATTCCAATTATTTCTCGAATACTGTGCAAAAGTGAGAGCACACATTGTGGCAATAACTGAGACAAAACTACCACAATCAACAACTTCTGCTTATGCTTTAATAAACCCCTTGTACAAGATATATACCACTAACTGTGACGAAAATACAGCTAAAAACAGAGAAGCTAGTATAGGAACTGCAATAGCTTTATACCCTGATCTTCAGCTCTATATACATAATATCTAATCGATCCCTGGTATAGCTCTACTAATTGATTTATTCTTTCCTGGCAAAAATAAGATCAGATGTATTGCAGTATATATACCCTCAGAACAGCGACCTGTTATTAAGCAAGCACAACGAAGAATTGCAGACTAGATTCACCAAGCAAACTCAAAACAAATAGAAGTTATAGTCCTAAGGGACTTCAATAATAACTACCACAATAAAACAATTTCAAAAAACTACCTGATTATGAATGTGCATCAAATTGGTATGACGAGTCTACTCAACTTTCACAATATCATGGAGAGTACCTGGTCAAGAGAAGTAGTAAAAGCCAGATCGACGATTTTTGGGTCAGTAAAAGTATATTGCTACAGCTAACAGAACTATTGATAACCATCACAGAGAATATTACAGACAGTGATCATAAAATACTCTTTATGAAAATGGCCCTAACATACCTGATAAAAAGTGAGAGAAGGAAAAGGATAAAAAGAAAAAGATACCTGTATGAAAGAATGACAGATGAGGATTGGCAAAACTTTACAGTTTCGCTAGAAACCTTAATAAAAGAAAAGAACTTATTAGCCAGGAAAATAGATAATATTGAATCTCTTAATAAAGTATGGAATATCTGGGATAACCTGATTAGAGCAGAAGCGAACAAATCCATACTCTTCACCTTTTTGCGGCTCAGAAGACCTACCATAGCCATACCTTTAGGGCCACAAACATACACAGGGATCTAACTTTGATCAACAAGGTACTTGTACGCATTAGGTCCAGCAATCTTGGACCAAGTGATTTGAAATAAATCAGCTAATAATGAAGATAGCAAAGTTAACAGAATTAGAAATAGAAAAGTAGAACTAGACGATCTTTGTACAGAAAAATATTATATCACTAAATTAAATTCAAACCAATAAGAAATATACTTTTTATTACAAGGAACCTAGAGGTTCAGAAAAGCAAAAGTGACTCAATAAACTTCTATATTAATAGGTGTTACAATAACTTTGCTAGCAATACTACAAAAATAATAGATAGTATTCTCTCAAAACATAAGGCGGCAGTAACTTATTACAATATGGTAACACTGTTAGATGTGATAACAGAGCCTGTCAAAATTCTAGAGGCAACAAAAAGGCACTTTAATACTTAGACAAAACACAACCCATGTAAAGAGGAATTATGGAAAATCTGAAAAGATCAATATCAATGTACTAAAGCAGATGGTAACTGGAAGGAGCTAGTAACTCCCATATCAATAGAGGAGATAGCAAAAACGATAGCTCATGCACCCCTAAATAAAGCAACAGGACTATCAACAATCTCGAATGAAATCCTAAGAAGGTTATCAACTAAGTGTATTCAACTACTAACTAACATTTTTAATGCATGCTTCCAACTTGGAAAAATACCAAATAAATGGAAGCATAGTTTTATTTGGCCTATTGCAAAAAAGGATACATACAATGGTGATATTAGCCAAACACACCGATAACGCTAATTGATCATACGTAAAAAATCTTCATGAAAATAATAAATGAAAGGTTGACAAAAGTACTACAATGTACTGATATCCTATTAGACGTAAATAATATGGCTCTTCCTTTTACTTTCATACTGCTTCTCATCCAGCAACTTCAATATATTATAAAGGATACAAAGACATATAATAAAGAGCTGTGGATACTAATACAAGATATGTCCAAGGCCTACGATACAATTCACCTTTTGCTCCTAAAAAGGTTACTACAGAGAATCAGATTTCCTGCAGAAATCATAGAAGTCATAATGGACATATTTAACGATAGAACCAACCAAGTCATTACTACAATAGGAAAAACACAAAAATATGAGATCGTTAATGGAATCAATCAGAGAGAAACTCTGTTACCGATCCTGTGGTGGATATACTATGATCCGTTGCTAAGCAAAGTGCAGAGGATACATAAGGCTACATCATACAAGGACCCCGAAGAATATATGTAATACTGAGATCTGGCTTTGTATAGACTTATATATAATTTTTCCATATGTCATATGTTTAAATTTGTATAACCAACTGGTAATTTTTTGAAAAGTTAGATGTTTATTTGTATAACAAAGACGATTTTTATAACAAGTACGATCTTTTTTTGTATAACGATACTATATATACATCGGGAAAATTTTTAAGTAGATATAAATCGATATATACCGTATGTTGCAGCTACCTTTTTTGCCGTGGGTAGCTTATTTACTATTTTAAGTAATTTAAAGCACAATAAAGAGGTTGCTTATTTTTGAATACAAAACTTTAATAAGTAAAATAAATAAATAAATATGCTGTAGACAATAAATAAATATGCTGTAGACGATAAATAAATATGTTATAAACAATAAATAAATATGCAGAAAAAAAATCGGGAGTAACTTATAAAGCGATTTTTGGTCAATCGATTATAGTCGCTACATAGTAAAGTCTAAATTTTACTAAGCAAATCGATTAAAGTCGCATAAGTAACATTGTTCAGCAGATCAAAATACGTGTACCCTGAAAATTTCATATAAATCAGAGAACTTTCTATTATTTGACTTTTAATTTTTACGTTCAACGGATTTTTTTCTATAAAAAAAAAACCGTTGAACGTAAAAATTAAAAGTCAAATAATAAAAAGTTCTCCGATTTGTATGAAATTTTTAAGGTACGCGTATTTTGATCTGCTGAACAATGTTACTTATGCGACTTTAATCGATTTGCTTAGTAAAATTTAGACTTTACTATGTAGCAACGTTCATCGATCGTATGGGTAGCTTATTTTCGGAACTAAAAATTTTGTTGTTGAATTTGAACACGGTTAACTACTGCCCTTCTTTTTCTAGATAGGTTTCTGATTTTCTCTTCATCACTTTTTTTTGTGTAATTATGTTTTTGGCTTTGGTGGTTAACATGATCATACTGGTACTCAGATTTGAAATTGTATAATTTATAGTAAATTTGAACTTATATGATAATTTTGTATAAAGCTTTTAATAAAATTAAGTGTATAAAGTTATATTAAAATTTTGAGTCTGGATCTGAGTTATATATGTATTCTTTGGGGTCCTATCATACAAGTAAAGATACCGGGTAAAGATATCATATATCACTATTCAACCTCAGCTATTGCCTACATGGATGACACAGTATAGGTGGCCCAATTAAGACAAGAACTAATCAAAACTGCATCGTCCTTTTATGACTTCGCAAACTTCTGAGTTAACACCTCGAAATCGGTATTAATGCACAATAATCAATCGGATCTTGTATCAATTACTTTTAAAATGAAACAATATACAATGTGGAAAACACCTGCTCATCAGATACTTAGACACTTGGGTGGTACAAGGGAATAACTGAAGAAAATTTTATAACAAAATCTTTCATAAAGCAAAAACAGTCATTAACAAACTAAAGTTCATGAAGATAACAATCAAACAGGTGAAATACATTATAAATACTGTAATAATGACCAGAATCGTCTACAGAATTCAAAATATTCACTTACCAAAATCAAAGAGATTAATGCTAGATAGGACGATTGCAAAGGTAGTAAAACACAAAGAAAGGTTTGCAACTAGTGAATTGACTCGACCAAAAAATTGTTGATCGATGATTGATTAAAAAAAATTTTTCAATGATCAATCAAAAATCAATTATATATTTAATCGAGTATAATCGATCAAGCATATGATTTATAAGCTTGAGCATATATAATCGATCAATCATTGGGTCAATTATTGATCGATTATATTAGGTACCTAAATAAATGAAATAATAAATGGTATTTTTTTTTTAATTTTTAATTTTTTAATTTTAATTTTTTTTATTTTATTTTTTTTGATTATTTTTTTTATTTTTTTTTCATCAATTATTTTTTATTTTTTTTATTTATTTTTTTATTGAATTATTAGACCGGCTTAAAACCAGAATCCTGCAGATAAGTTTTTTTTCTTTTTTTTTTTAAATTATTAATAAATCTAACCCGATACTAACTTTTTGCTTTTACAGATTTAGTTTTCAAAAATACTGGATATACAGTAGAGATTAGTACCGGAATAAGATAGATGGTTTTTTTTTTATTGATTGTTTTTGATTTTTTTTTCTTGAATATTAACATTCTTTTTGACAGATGGAATAATAGTAATGACGTTTAGACTGAAATTTCTGGATTTATAAGATAAGTACTTTGAGGGCTTTTTTTATTGTTTTCTTTTTTTTTCTTGAACTAATTCTTTTTTTTCATAGGTTTAACTTCGTTGGAATGTCAAGTAGTGGAAATCGTTAGAACGTAGGTTAGGACCGGAATCTTGTATGTACTGGGAGTTTCGTTATTTGCTTTCTTTTTTTGACTTGTCAGCCTGAACTAATTCTTTTCTCTTTTGTAGGTTTAACTTCGCTGAACGTTATATATTGGATTAGAACTATGTTTTTTTTCATTGTTTGCTTTTTTTCTTGCAGGTTTGAACTAATTGTTTTTTTTCTGGTTCATTTAGCTTTGCTAGAATGTCAGATAGGGGAATTAGAAACGGACTCATAAGATAAGTACTATGGTCTTTTTTTTTTTACTGTTTGTGTTTCTTTTTGCTGTTTTGAGCTAACTCAGTTTTTTAGCCTAGCTTCACTAAAACAACTAGTATATCGCTCTGGTATCGTTACTAAATCTTCACGAATACAATTTAGTCGAGCTTTTTTTGGTGCAGAATTATTTCTTGTTTGTTTTCAGAGCTTTTGTGATTTCGTCGCTTCAGTATCGATATCATCCAAAGTCTTTGTTAGTAGGTTTCGCGTTGTAGTTGTTTGGTTTGAGTTTGTAGTTAGTTTTCATGTTATACAACATTTGTACGTACGTGATAGAGCTATGATGGTTAGGATATCGCTTTGGTATTTTTGTTGTTGGGTCTTGTATTCGAGTTTGTAGTTAGGGCGAGGACAAGAATCAGCTGATTCGATTTTTGGCCAAAATTTTGACTCCCCCTATTTTAGTCAGATCTTCATATTAAATTTCCAGTTTTTCAGCCCCCCCTAGGAAATCAGCTGATTTCTGGCACCTCCCTTAGTATCCAGTTTTGGAATTAGTTTAGTCATGTTATATAACGTTCATATGTACGTAATAGACAAATAGATTCGTTTTATATTATAAATAAAAGTTAAATAAATCATAAAATATAAATTGATTAAATCGGTCATAATAAAATATGTAATACTGATGTAATTAATTAAATCAGGCATATAAAGAATCATGATGCAGATTGTAAATGTGCATAATTTTAGTAGACCTATGCATATTTTTTTTGGTGATACAGTACATAATACTATAACTCATTAAAACAAGAAAAACGTTTAGGTCCTTTAAACTGAAATTTTTCTATAAAGGCATATTAAAATTTTTTTAATCGATCAAATATATACTTATTTGATCAATCAGTATTATCGATCATTGATTGATCTATTGTTGCTCGAGCCCATTAATTGGTGCTCGATCATTGATCTAAGTCAATTAATGAACGAGTATTATATAATCGAGTCAATTCACTATTTGCAACAAGCCTACCAACAGCAAGTTTATATCACTCACATATATATAGTCTACAAAATACAACTTCATCCAAGAAGCACAACATAGTTGTATAATTGAAAAAATGCTCAACACTACTAAATTCAATAGTCAGATATTCAAGATTAGGCTATAGCAGCTCCAGATTTCAGCCTGCTCTAACAGATCAATTCTGCAAGAAAAACTGGTGTTTTCAGCCAATGAATACAATAGTATGTTCGCTAAAATGCTAATGAGCTTGTACAGTAATGATGTACAAGTAAGAAGAGACAATAACGGGTGACCAGTAGTACTAGACATTCAGGGTATATCAATAAATATAATCTTAGAGGACATGGTCAACAAAGAATATACAAAAACTTGTCTAAACAAACATAACATTTCAGTCATTGAACAATTTACTAACGAAACTAACAATGATATCCTGGGCTGGATGGAGCTATACCATAACATACAAAAAATCCCACATGAAAGATAGCCCAAATAGTCACGCAGCTAACTGAACTAATTAGAAGCAAGGTTACAGTCACAAGTGAGTTAATCATACCAAATCCCTTCACAATACAAGCTTGGAAGAAAATAGAGTCAAAGTGGGCTATGGACTCCGAAGACCAAATTGGGAAGGTGAAAAAACACAATACTTTAACAAACAAGATCAGACTATAGCACTATATAATTAACAATGAACTAGGGAAGCTTATTCCATGCAAAGGGTATGATATATCATCAGTAATATTCAAAACAAAAAATTGTTTTATAGAAAGGGATATTTCAAAACTATTGGCAATTCAAGTAGATTGTAAGAACAGAATTCACAGCAAAATAGATAACTTCTGGAAGAACAAATATTTGAGTAGTGAAATTTAGTGACAAGTAAATACCTAACAATACATCCAACCAAGAAGATGTATAACATTACCAAAAGAAGCAATCACTAAGAAACTATGTAATGCGTTCGAAAATATGGAGGATTGGCTCTGTCAGCTGTACGATAATAACAGCTTAAGTCAAGAGGACTATACTATTCATATTCCTAAGCAGAATGAACAATCTACTATTCTAGCGTCATTCTGTCAGGAAAATCAATTGGAACCCAGCAAATTTATAACAAATTATGGCCCTCAAAGAAAAAACTAATAATCACGGTACTTCTTATGATTGTAACTATAGCAAAACATAGGTCGGTAATAAATATTTCAACAAATTGTGCGGACCTAGCATGACTAATTGAGCAAAATCAAGAAATTTCATATCACCTGAAGGAAACCCGGATGAAACTAAAACTGGGAATATACCTATCTAGTCTAAATACGACAAGAATAGTAAAAAATATTCAATTTAAATATACAATAGTAGATACGACAAATACCAAACATCAACCAGAAATTCCGTTATTAGGTATTGAATTTGTATCTTTTAAATTTAATCACAAACATCCACAGATATGCTTGAGTGATAAGCCCAACCCTTTTACAATAAGAAAACTCCTGAAAAAATTGGAGAAAGCGAATAATATTAATAACTGGGCAACACTAACAAGGATACAAAACTGGTTAACTTAAGACTTTAAGATGAATTAGAAACTAACCTACGAGCACCTAAACTACAATAGCCAACCTCTAGCAAGGAAGACAGATCCAAAGAGTAAAAAGCTAAAGCATTTAAAGTTAAACCTTGATGCAAGAACTACCAATTCTACTAACCCTTCATATAAGAGACCTCATCAAAAACAAAGAAATAATGTATAGACTATGTCAAAAAGAAATAGATGATCAACAACATTGATTGATGTGCCCAAAAAACGAAATATCCTTAGAAGAAGTTATAAGAATTATCCTAGATAAAGTGGAAGCGAAAACAGGATGTCAAACAGTCCTAGTGGGAACATATATCAAAAAAGTACACGAAACGTACATAAATAAGAAACTTCCTTTAATAGTAATAACAGAGAAAATCAAGTATTCAACAATACTAAGAAGAGATGCTATTCAATACACACTATTCCTACATAACAAATTGATAGAAAACATAAGAAAAAAGATATGCCTAAAGAACAGATCCGAAACAAAAAAACGTGAAGAAAAAATGATCACGTCTAACCAAGCTCAACCCTCCCAGTTGCTAAAAAAGAAAACAACAAACTAGGGTTCATTAAATGGACAAAGTATTTCATAAAAAAAACATCTCCCCAAATTTAGTTATAGATTTCATAAACTAGAGTCTTCGACCAATCTAGTAAAAATTTAGGTCTAGAGTAAATTAGCTCTATCCTTCTTCCAAAAATGTAATTTGTAGATAGTTAATATGTAAACTAACATACAAAAATTAATAAAAGGAATAGAGGAAAGACCTTGCTTTAAAAAAAAAATAATAAAAAATAATAAGTAATTATCTAATAGTCAGAAATATTAGATTTCTGGTTGCAAATCATGCAGATTAACAGAAAAATATTAATTAGTAAAAATTATTATATTATCTTTGCTATTTTGTATTTGTTATACTATTTTATATCCTAAAGTGCTCTATATATTTTTACTAATGATTTTTGTTAGTTTAATGATAGCAAATTAAGTTCCAAGATTATTAAAGAAAATTTTATTTCAGAATAAAATAAATTTCAATTGGCTATATAGATAATAAAATTACTATATTCCAAATTTTTGTTTTAACTATGAATATTTATCTTTTTTAAAATTTTATTGGCTATTAGGCAAATTACAAGAATAGATTCGTATGATATAGAGTATTAAATACTACTTTTTTTACAATGCATACTATACTAATCTAGTATTATACCAATATTATAATAGTATTATAATAGCTAATGAGAACTATAGGGTTTCAAAATATACTGGATATTTGATAAGTTTTTATATAGTATAAACATATAGATTTTGTAATTTGAAGTGATCCAAATTTATATTTTACTATAAATTATTTTGATATGCTTTGATTATAGCAAATATAGTTTTTAAGTATTAAATAGCTATAATAATATTATTAAAAAAATAAAGCTATAGTAATAGTTTGGATTCTTTTTTTAATAATTATAAAGTACAAATTGTTAAAATGAATTTAGTACAGCAAATTTTTTTAAAAATTTGCAAGTTTTTTTAATTATATAAATTTAAAGTTATATACATATACTTTAAGGCAATAACTGGACCCCAACTCAGACTGGACTAGACCAGACTTGGACCAGACTTGAAAAAAGCTATTCATATTTATCGAACAGTTCAGACAGTTATATGGCTTAAGCCAAAAATTTAATTACTATAAATACAGAAATTGCCACGGATTATGCAGGTCACAGAGCAAAATTCGGGGTGACCAGAGTTAAGAAGGGTTAGGTATACTTTGTATAACTTGTCAAAGTTTATTAATATTAACTTACAGTGCAAACCAGTAGCACATTAGAAAATAAATTTCCTAAATTTTGATCTCAATAAGCGAAGGGTTTAGAACTCTCAATTTCTTTGCATAAAAACAAAAGCAAAGAACAATATATATATAATAGCATGCTAATAAGAATGACAAATTTAGTTTATTCTCAAGAGTTAGTTAACCTTTACTCTATATAAAGTGATTGTGAAGTTTTTAGATTTTCTGTACTGTATATCACTTGCATTTAGTGAAATATACAACTTAATACTCGCTTTATATGAAATTGGTAACTACGTAATAAATAAGTACCTTGTATTTTATACTCATATATTGAATATATGATTACTAATTACATTTGTTAATATGTAGTAATAACGAAACTTCTTATGTGCAAGAAGTAAAATTTGAGTTATGCTTAAGCCACAATAGGCACTAATTTGTACGATATAAAATTACTTGGACACGTATTTTTTGAACTCATCAAGATAGATTTTCTTTGTGTTTTCTCTCTTTTCTTTTAGAAGTATAGGTTTTTCTCCCTGTCCTCAATTATCGTCCTTTTTTTTCAAAACTTGAGAACCTTCTTTCTCATATTTTTTAACATTTTTTCTTTATTTCATTAACTCGATCCCAAAAATTCATCTTTTATAATATAAGAAACTCATTGGTTGTATAAAAGTTTTACCTTGAATAAAAGCAAAAATAAAATTGGTCTTAAATGGTTACGTTACCTTTTTTCTAAGAAAAGTTAAGAAATGTTAGTCATTTACTAAAAAGACTTTGCAGATTTAGTTTCCAAACTCCATTTGGCGGTAATATTTCTGAGAAAGGAACTTATATTAAGTGATAATGAAACTGCAGAAATTAGTAAAAAAATTATTTAGTTTGTTTTTCTCCCCGTACTCTATGAAATTAATAGGTTGTAATCCTTGACAAACTTTCAAAGATAATTCTAAATCATCTATTTCTGAGTAAGAATAAGCATATTTTAAAGTTAGGCCCTCATTCATAATAAAAAAATTTGTACATTTGGGGTAGATTATCAAGATTCTGTAGATGATATAGAATATTTAAGTAAAGATAATTGCTAAAAATCCAAAATAAAAAAGAATAAGAGGCATTTTGTGATAAGAATGAATTATATGTGTTATAAAATGTGCAAATACAGATAGTGTGCACCATTATATAAAGCATTTGGTTGTTAGTATTAATGTGCTTCATAAGCTTTATTATAAAAAAATTGTAACTTGGGTCAATATCTGACCAAACTCTTTTAACCTAGGTTGCTATTTTTTGACCTAGTAATTTAAGCTTTATAACAATAACGATTGTTTAAATTTTTTATTTCAAACTTAGACATTGGACAATGTCTGTGTCCGAATATGTCCATGTTTGACATATTGCGTGAACAATGTCTAGTAACAATTTATTTGCTCGAATATAATTCAAACACGAACATCGAACAATGTCCGAAATTGTTGAGTCTGACAAATTTAGCTCAAACTATGTCTGGTGACAACATTGCCTAAGGTATATGTACCTGTATTAGGGCAGTGTCATTAATCACCTGATTATTTTTTATCAGAGGCCTACCCCCCTCCCTCTTCCTTAATATATAAATAGTCAGGTTCTTATATATAATTTTAACTTTTTTTACCCCCCTCCCCCCCTAAAAAATCACCTGATTTTTGTTACTCCCCTTATGTGATCTATACAATTAATATAATTATATAATAATAATAAATAAGTACTATTTATAATTAATAAATATTTGGTGTGGTACAGAATCTGAAACAGTGTTCTAGTATTTAAGATGAACTGGCAGAAGACAAAAATTAAAGGGTTTAAATAGGCAGTGCTAGTATATGGGTTACAGATATGGCAGCTAGTATAGAACCTTCGAGTGGCTACTTAAATAGACAACTAAAAGTTGCAGATATGATTAGTTGTACTCTTATCAATATACAAATATCAGAATCAGAATGTTCTTTATATAGAATGCCAAAGTTTATTATATCTTGAATAAAAGCCAATATCCCCAAAGTAGGCACTTTGAATTAAAAAAAAATAATAAGCATCTTTATTTTTTATATAATATAGCATATAACTATTATAATGTTACTAATACTAACTTTATCCCATAATTATGCAAACTCTAACTATATCCTAACATACCCAAACCCTAATTTTATTCTAATATAATCATCCAAACTCTACCCATATCCTAATATAATTACCCAAAACCTAACCTATTCTAACATAATTACCAAACTCTGACCATATCCTAAAATTACCCAAACTCTAACTAGACTAAACCCAAAATCTCTAAAATTATTTATTAACTGGCAAAATTAAAATTGGCAAATCAAATTCAAAACCAATAATATAAATACTTTACTACTACATAGTACTCTTTAGATTATTTCTAGAAATACAGTAGAATCATCCCAATGATAGTTGTTACACTGCTATAACTATAACAAATAATATAGTAGTTATAGCTTAATGCTATAACTTACTTATTACTTGCTATAGTTATAGCAGTGTGACAACTATTATTGGGGCGATTCTATTGCATCTCTTGTTATATTATTTGTATTATTTATTTTATTCAGCTTGCAAATTAAAATCAATAGTTAGTAAAATTTAAGTCAGAATAAGTTTATGAAATGAGAACTTAAATACTATATTTATATTACCTCACAAATTATTTCATTAGCTCATGAGAATAAAAATCATTAATTGATAGAATTGAATTAGCAAAACAAGTTCATCAAATCAAGAGTATAAATACTTCTTTACTCTTCAAGTCATTTTATTAATATCCAAAAATATAGCAAATTCACTATTTTAAAGATCTTGTATACATTTTAGTTATTTTTTTAAAACTTAAAAAAGCCTGTATAATATTCTTGCAAATTAATTCACTAATCTTTTTCTGCTATTTGATTTAATTCATAAAACAATGCATTTCCTTAGGGCCATGTTATTAATCATCTGATAATTTTTTATCAGAGGTCTATCCCCTCCCTCTTTCTTAATATATATATAGTCAGGTTCTTATATATAATTTCAACTTTTTTTACCCTTTCCCCTCTAAAAAATCACCTGATTTTTGTCACTCCCCTTATTGTTGATATTTTTTCCTTTATAATCTAAAACACTTACATGATTTTCTTACAAGGTGCATCTCCTAATGTTTTTTCTTTTTCTGATTCAAGCTTGTTATTAGTAAAATGTAAAAAATCAGTGTGATGTTCTTTTGAAATACATTAGTTAATGCACTTTCTTATCTAACCAACAAGTGATTGTTTCAATAATTTCAGTTGTAGTAAATCATTTATTATTAGAGATGCATTAGTCCTAAAAAGGACCGGTCCAGGACCGGTCCCAGACCGGAACTGACAAGGACCGTGGGACCATTAAAGGACCAGTCCTTGGACCAGTCCTTGTAAATATAACTGTAATATTTGTATCACCTAATCAAATTTCTTAATTAGGTGTAATGTATAGTATTCCGCAAAAAGGATCCAGATGGATCCAGTATTTTTAATGGGTATAAATGTAGTATTACACTAAGGGTACCAGAACTGAAACTGTACATATAATTAATATGGAAAATATACTACTATCAACAGGCTCCACTTGTCTCTTACATGCGTCTGTAGCCAGCAGCAGTCCTTCAAACTCACTGCTATACATGCTGGCAAAACCCGGACAAATTCCAAATAATAAAAAAACAATTGCTATTTATAAAAGATTAAATCAAATAAATAATCTTTTTTTTTNTTTTTTTTTTACGGTTTATAGAGAGACTTCTTTGCTCTCATGGTTTTTATTAAGTATACAACCTATATTAAATAGGGGGGTATTACATTTTACATATCAACGAGACTACAATTAGCCACGCGTACAATTTTAGTCATTGTCTATTTAAAGGCTCCGCCCGCAGGTTACCTACTAATTGCTATACCTGGAACCCGCCTGTGGGTTCCCTATTTAAAGTCTCTGGTTTTCAATGTTACTATGTAACACCAAACTTATTTTTATCCATTCAGGCTTAGGGCTATTTTACCCTCGAAGTAATCTCTACCATAACGGACGTAGATCCCACATCTATACCGGTTTTGGATTTTTGTGCCAGAGGTGATTCCATAATTGGCAAGGCCAATCCTTTTCCACAAACGTCGACGGCATTCTCCACATTTCTCACTATAATAGTGCCCGCTCTCTGCCGTATCGGTTTCCTTCCGGGAATTCCTTGATTCAAGCATGTACCTTCACATGGACTTCGCCATAGGGCTTCGCATCCGATTATAGGCTCCAATTTTTGGTTACAGAGTATTTACCTCCAGCCGAACTCGAACCGTTGACCTTGTCTGTGGGGGAACGGGAACTTAACAACTAAGCTATGGGACCCGAACCCTATCAAATAAATAATCTTAATATTTTGTAAATATATTATTTATAACTATAAGAATATATATGATTTGTTTAAATAAAGATTATTAATTAAGTTTTTGAGATATTAGTAATACTAGAATTTGGGATTTGGGATTTGGGATGACGGACAAATCCCAAACTATAGTAAGTCGGGATTTTGCCAACATGTATACTCACTGCATAAACTGGATCCGAATCTGGATCCGGATCCGGATGCAGCAAGTTTGAAGGACTGCTGCTGGCTACAGACGCACGTGAGAGACAAGTGGAGCCTGTTGATAGTAGTGTATTTTCCGTATTAATTATATATACATTTTCAGTTCTGGTACTCTTAGTGTAATGCTACATTCATACCCATTAAAAATACTGGATCCATCCAGATCCTTTTTTGCGGAACACTAGTAATGTAGGTCATATGATGTTTGTTTACATCTGACAGTAAATAATTACATCATTTTGGGCCAATAAAATCTTATGCATTAAGATTAACATAATTATTTAAGGACTGTTATGGGACCAAAGAACCAGACCAGATCAGACCATTAATAGTCCAGACTGGACTGATGCATCCCTATTTATTATAATCTTTATTCATACATTTCACAATTTGGGTCTAAATTTCTAGGTTTTGATTCTTTAATAATTTTTGACACAAGATCACTATTTTCTAATCATTGAAAATCTGAAAAGTCAGCATAAAGTTTTTGTAAAGTGTATTTACTAAAAATAATGAATTATCCAATAGTGCAAAAAACAAAATCTATACTAACCTAAAAGTGCAAAAACAACAACACTTTAGATAACAAAATTGCACTATTGAAACTTAACATGGGACCACAACAAGCAACAAATCTATACCCACAAGAACACCAAAAGTGTTGAAGCCTAAACAACAAAATTATGCAAACAAACTTCTAGTAAAGTAATGATGCTGAATGATGAATCTACATTTATATGATGTTACTCCAAGGTTCTAGTAACACAACAGCATGAATGATACCAAATTCAATAACTCTAGCAATGATTACACCTATAACATAGTGACTCTAAAAGTAAACTAACATTAGAAAAAAATAAAATAATCTTTGTTTATATACTTCTGATTTTATATTATATGAGAATGCAAGTATAAAAAATTTGACTATATCCTTAGGGTATACTTATATTAATTCTATAAATTTTTAGCAATTTGTATATAAAAATTAATTTAAATTTCTAGTACAAATTTTTTTTTAAAAAAATTATATTTTAGTAGATTAAACAAATATAATTATAAACTATTTGTATATAAAAAAATTAATTTGAATTTTAGAGCAACTTTCTTTTAAAAGAATTGCAAGTTTTTTACTAAATAAATTTTTAATTTATATATAAAGAGATTAATAGGACCCAAATAATATATGTGGGCTTATATTTAGCATTATAGTAAATTTTTTTTTGGTTAGCACTTTTATATTGGTATATATAAGCTAGATTTTAAATATCAAATAAACTTTTACTTAGTTTTAATTTTCTTAAAATATGATGTTCTCTAAAAAAAAAAAAAAACAAAAAAAAAAAGAGTTATATTCTTTAAAAAAAAAAAAAAAAAAAGCAATTTCAAAAAAAAAAAAAAAAAAAAAAAAACACAAAAAAAAAAAAAAAAAAAACAAAAAAAAAAAAAAAAAAAAAAAAAAAAAAAAAAAAAAAAAAAAAAAATTCTAAAAAAATACAATTACATTTTCTAAAAAAAAAAATAAAAAAATAAAAAATTTATTAAGCCTGTTTAATGCATAATCTGCTATATATCATAAATATATATGGGATCTTTGCTAGGAAAATCACCCTTTGGGATTTTCCGATTGGGCAAATTCAGACCAAACTTAGTCCAAAATATCAGTTCTTATTTACATGTAAATTAGCCATTATTTTATTGATTTTATAGTTTATTTAATAAACTATAGAATCAATAAAATAAAGGCTGATTTATATATAAATAAGAACCGATATTTGGGTCTAAGTTGGTCTGAATTTGCCTGATCAGAAAATCTCGAAGGGTGATTTTTCTAGCAAAGATCCCATATTGTATAAAATGTAAAAAAATTTTTATAAAAACTGTTTTACACTATTTTTCAATTTTTGCATTTTTGCATTTTTTGTATTTTCATAATTTTGCATTTATTATGCTATGCTACTAAAGATGCTGCCAAAAATTAGCTAATTCGATTTTGGCCAAAATTTTGACCCCTATTTTAGTCAGGTCTTCATATTAAATTTCCAGTTTTTCAGACCCCCCAGAAAATCAGCTGATTTCTGTCTCTCCCCTAAGTTAAATTTCTGATTTAGATCATGCTTGGATTTTTTATTAGCACATTTCAAATATAAGATTTATAAAAATTACTTCTATTAGTATTCTTTTAAATATACTCTTTTTGTCTATTAACTGTTTTTAAATATAACCTTTTTATCCAATACCTACTTTTTAAATATAATCTTTTTAAAAAAAGAATCTCTATTAGCAATTTTTTAAATATGACCTCATATAGATTGTTCAGGATCTTAGATCAATATAGTATATTCATTATTAATTAGCAGTAAATCACATAATTTGCTGATATCAAAAATATAATTTGCTTAATTATATCACAAAACCACATATTTCTGCTAAACAAAGCCTTTTTGTAGAACTTTTTTTATATAAGAGATCATGTAATTACTAATTATTATATATGTTTTTATATTTGTATGTTTAGTAATTTATTTAGTAATTTAACAATCAATTAAAATATCCTGTTCAGAAACTTATTAAACACACAGTATAAGTACTTATACCCTATATATAAACAATTGTAAACAATGATTTTGACAATTTTGAACAATTAAATATAGTAAAATTATTTAAAATTTTATTAAAATAATCAATTTATTTTAATTTAACTAGAATGTATCAGTACTTAAAAAAATATATAATTATAAATAAATTTATTAATTATTAAAACTTGAACAAGCTTTGGACAATCTTGGATATTTAGATATTTTGGATATGGACAAGACCAAAAAAAACTTTGGATAGCTAAAACATATATTACTGTTTTATATTATACAATTCTGGTCATTCATACTACAGTGCAAGAATCCTTAAATCAACTAATCCTATATATGTGCCCAAAATTTGTATTGGGTCAGAAGTTGGGTCAGAGCCAATAAAATTGCAAAAAATTTGTGAATAAAAAAAAAAAACAAAAAAAAACAATATAACAAATAAGGAGCTTGAAGCTTTAACTTAGTGTTGGAATGCAAGTTGTATTAAAGCCAAAAAAATTGAAAAAAATCCTAGTCTAAATTATTTTTTTATAATTCTGGCCAGAATTATGATACTTTGACAAAAATTATAGTAATTCTGGCCAATATTATAGTGGTCAAATTTTATATTTATTAATAAAAATAGTTAACTTTAATATTTATAAAAGTATTTAAACTTAATACAGTATATACTGTCAAAACCAATATGCATAATGGAAAGGTTTTGTATCAGCTTTGAGAAGTTATTGGATTTAAGATACTAATAAGGGGGCATCCATAAATAACATTATACAAGAGGGGGTTGGACGAACAATAACATTTTTTCAATAAGTAAAGGAGTCAAAAAAATATAACGTAATTTTTTTAGAAAAAATAGGCTAAAATTGAACCAGTGGTTTAAATTTAATGATTTTAGTACCATTCGATTCGTCTCAGTGAGAGGAGTCGAATGGTACCAATTTCATTTCATTTGGATTACTGGATCAAATTTTATTGGCCAAATACTATTGGTTATTATGTTTTCTTATAAAATTACTAAAAAATCAATGGTTTTTTGTGAATAACTATTGATCTAGTGATCCAAATGAAATGATTTTGGTATCATTGGATTCGTCTCACTGAGACGAATCGAATGATACCTAAATTATCCAAATCTGATCACTATGTCACTATATATTCAAGTTTTTATAAAATTTTATATATAAATATCCGGATTTTGAAAAATTTTTTTATATAGTAGGGGGGTCCAGCGCTACTATGAGGGTACATAACGTTATTTATGGATGCCCCTAACCTAATGGTCACATGATCCTATCTAAATATAATTGGCCAAATTACATTTATACATACATATTCAGTTATACAAAATCAGATTTGAGCCAATTAAATCGATTAATTTTATCTTACAAACCCGATATCTTATAGATATCTGATATTTTGAGTATCAATTATCAGAAATAACAGGTTATCAGATTTGAATTATTGAACCAATATAGTGGATCAACTTTTTATCAGTTATGGAAGGTTATCAGTTTTGACAGGGTGTACTGTAAATTAAAAAACAAATTCTATAGCTTTATTCTTAAAGCTTTTTCTACATTTTTATAAAAAGAAAAATTGTTCTAGCTATACTAGTTATTTTTTATAACATTTTAAAGATTATCAATTTCACTTGTTGATTTATGGATTTCCACACCGTAGTATTCCAAATTATTAGTTAAAAAACCAACTAGTTGGCAACAATTTAACTAATTGATTTAAAAAATTTAAACAACCAATCAATTTATTATTAATTGGTTTAATTACAATTAATTATTAGTTAGTATTAAATAATACTTTTGATGATTAGTATTAAAGATTGTTCTAATAGTTCTTTATAATTAATATTAAATAATCATTCTAATAGCTCTTTATAGTTTGCAATAAATAACTATTCTAAAAACTCCTTATGGTTTGTTAAATAATCATTCTAACTGTTCTTTATTGTTGCATTATGAATTAATATTTGAATTAGAATAGTTGAGATATAACTCAAGATTTGTGAAACATTTGATCAAATTTTCAAAATTCTTTATATCAAGAATTAATCTACTAAATAATATCTTATAATTTATATTATAAGAATTGAAAAGTATATGTATATGTTGTAGATAGGAATGGAATTTAAGTGGAATTGAAAATTTCTAGTTAAATTAGGATTAGGGTCACAGTGTACATATGGGCTGCCATTAATAGAAATCAAGCAGATTGACATATTAAAAAAATCAATACCTCAACTTTCATGGCCATATCTTGATGGATTTTGAAGCTAGTTAGATGATTCAATAATCAAATGAAGCTTAGATTTCAAGCTTCTTTTCAATATTAAATCATCAAACTAGCTTCAAAATTCATCGAGATATGAACCATGAAAGTTGAGGTATTAATTTTTTTTAAGAGTCAATCTTCTTGATTTTTATTGATGGCAGTCCATATGATAAATTAACCCAAAATGCGGTTTATATATAAATTTTGAATCCACTTAAACTCAGTTTCTGCCTACAACATATATAATAGAGATTAGTTAATGGCAGAGATTGCCGTTTTCGTAACTTTATGTATTATTAAATCAAACCTATGTCTTTATGCATACGTATAAAAATGTGCACTAAAAAAAATTAGCGATTATATTTTTATTTATACTATAATGTAAATTATTTTGATGATAAATAAGTTACAGTATTTAAATTCAAACCTAATACATAAGGATCCTCAAGAATAGTTAGATCTTCAGTTACAATCTATTGAATGTTAATTTCATAGTATATTATATAACAATAAATTAATAATAGTTACGTGAAATTATATTATTATTACGATATTAGATATATATATATATATAGGCTACGTGTAACCATGGCTATATATAATTTTTCCTATTAGAAAAATTATTTTATATTTTTAATTTAAATTACAATTTAAAATTGATTAATTTATTTGTAGCCCTGGCTACAATCCGTATTTAATAATTTCTATAATAACTCAAAATTTTCTAGGATAACCCTGTCTTGTTACTAAGCAAACATGCTTCTCTCGCGATTTTACTATAACTCCGACTCTAACCCTAATTTTTTAATTCTAACCTTTAAACTCTAATCCTAATCTTTAATAGATATTATGAAAAAAATAATTTTAATAGTACGGCTACATGTAGCCCCTGGCTACAAATAAATTAATTCTTAAATTTTAGGTTATGACTTAAACCATAGTTTAAACCCTGGTTTAAACCATGGTTTAAGCTTTAAGCTATGGTTTTTTGAACCGAGCTGAACCAAGCTTAACCATTCCAGATATATTCATTATATAAATTTCTTCGTTTACCACTCAAAAAATCATCATAAGCGGTTTGCATAACACCAATCCAAGATGTTGGATGGATTGTAAAATTCCATTGATTATGCCAATGGTAGGTAAAAATACCACGAAAGAAGTTTTCTACATTTCGAATATCCAAAGGTGATCCATCAAATGTTGCAGGATCAAGTCCGGGAATCTCGTCAGGCATTATATTAGGATTAAATACATCAGTAAAATTATGAAGATTTGGAGATAATACGGATGTAGGTTGTTTATTATCCCGTTTTAACCATAAAGGATCAAATAATCCAGGTGGAAACATGTAAATGAATTTGTTGGTTTCTTTACGAGTAGAATTTTCATGAGTAGACAAGTATTTTCTAATATTAAAGGGATGAAAGCTCATCTTATTGTTTATAGCACCACAAATCACCATTTTAGAAGATTGACTTTCTTTCCAAAGACGTAGAACAGCGGTATTATATTCGTTTAAGTAACTCCAAAGATAAGAGAATTCAAAGTTTGCATAATATAAAGGACGCATGTCTCGAACAAGGAGAACGTCTGCGTCAATATATATACCACCATAATTATGAAGGACTACAAAGCGGACCAAGTCGCTGAGCGCGACTGTTATAGTTGAATGATCATGGTTCTGCCACCCAGCATATATATCACTAGATGAAAATTGTTCTACAATGTTCCACTCTTTAAATTCAATGTTCGTTGGGGAATATTTAAGTAAAGGACGAATATGCTCGTTGTCATTGAAATTGGTATCATTTAGATTATCAAGCCAGACATAGAGCTTCGAACACTCAAGAGGTTGACTATAAAGAAAAGATTTCATCATCAAAGCGATTTTATCAGTAATTTGACCTTTCCAGAAAACATGAAGGAGCATTGGTGAATGATCAAGACTACAGGGGGGAGGAGGTAAAACACCAGCAGTGGTGGGAAATGAAATCATATAATCGTCTTCGTTATCATCAAGATACTTTAAACAGTTTTCAATCATAATGTTTTCTATATCACCACAATTCTTCTCTAAACGGTTAACGCGAACGATGTGTCCCTGTTTTGGACGTTTACGACCGTTTAACAGGAGTGGGAGAGCGGCTATCGATTCATTATCAGCAACGTTAACATTCAAACAAATAAAGGTGAAATAAAATAAAACAATTATAACGATTATTACGATTACGAATTGGTTAGTAACTTTAACTAATAATATCGACATTTCATAAGAAAGTTTAAAGTTAAAAGTTCGTTGGATTTTCATACTTCGCAAATATCCAAAACTAGTGTTATAAGCCGATTAAATGTTAGTCGACTTGGTGACTTAGCTGGCTAGGTCAGTCGATTTTTTGCGACACGACTTAGTCGGTTCTTAATAAAAATAGAATTGATCATATCATAGAATTCTATATATGCTGCACTATAGATGCCCTATTAAAAAGGTTTATGAATGAATTATACGGAATATTTAGCATAATTCCGTATTACATATGGAATTCGTCGCAAATTCCGTAGTTTATATACGGAATATAAATAAGAAATTAAAGCCATTCCCTTTATAGATTTAATATCATCTCCCAGGCATATCCCGCATATAAAATACGGGATTTGCAGCGAATTCCGTATTAATATGGAATTATACTAAATATTCCATATAAATCATTTAAAATTCCGTAAACATTTTTCATAGGGATGTGACTCGGGAGTCAATGATTTTGGAAATAATTTGTGGTAGAATTTATCATAGATTATTTATTATTAATTTCTTTGGTAAATTACTTGATCAAAGATCACTGAAATGGATATCAGGCTCATCATGTCATACATGCGTGCAATTAGAATCAAATCATGCTTGCCTGTATTGCTACGATTTAATTATTAACAATATATGTGCACGATGCGCACGGAATGAACGCTATCCAAAACTACGGAAGTTACGACTTTTGAGAGGTCCGGTAATTAAATTATATATAGTAAACCGTAAAGGTAAAGGTAAACCGTTACGGCGCGTTTATAAAATACCCAAAATTTGAAAATTTTACCACCGACTGTGAGTCATCAATCAAAAGAATATTTATATTTTTATTCTGATCAAACAATGATATACATATTAACATAGTTAAATTATTTTAATAAGTAATGATAAATTTAAAATGGGTTATCCGAATTTACCGAAATTTAAAATAAGTTATTCGAATTGTACCAAATTTAAAATGGGTTACAATAGTAAAAATCGGTTAACAATAAATTTAAAATGGTATAAAAATGGGTTAGGGGAATGTATGCTAACCGCCATCTAGTATGGTGTCAAGGCCACGTTAATGGGCTGTGCTAGTGCAACATACTGCTATTATACCGGATTTGATATTCGTGTTACTTTTAGGTAGCTCTCCCACAAAAAATTGTTCACCCCCTGAACTTTTATCCAATCAAAATTTGAGATCAGGTGTAACGTGAAAATCAAAACAATCAAAACAATCGAATAAAGCGAGTAATAAATCGAGTGGTTAGGGTTTGGGTTAGACGCTTGGTTAGAGTGCTACTGATACCAAAATTTTGCAAGGGATTTTTTTGTTAATGCGCAGTAGACGATTTCATAGACAAACTTCGGAGCTATTAGTGATTTTTTATAAAAAATCATAAAAAGCGCAATTTTTACGTTACACCTGATCCTAAAATTTAATTGGTTTGCGCCTAGTTTGCGCCATAAAAAGTCACATGACCGGAAAATTTTTTGTGGGTGAGCTACGTAGGTTCACACATCAAAACAAAACACGTGTACAAGAAGAAAAAAAGAGAAAAGAGCGAAAATATTCGAAAACTAGTGTTTAAATCGGCCTTAAAAACCACATAAAAATGCCCGGAACGCGATTTTACATATAGATAGTGACCGTCTAAGGCTATATCCACGAACCCTAACCCTAACCTTAACAATAAAGCGATTATGCGATGCGATGAGGTAATTATGCGTGCGATCTGTTAGGTTCATTCATTTTCTACATCGGAACTTTTCGGATCATATATTACTCTGTTCCCAAATTACAATTAAGTTCCGAATGAATTTAAACCAACCAATCCAATCCAATCATATTTTAGCCACGTGATCTGACTGCTTTTTTTGGTCGAAATGATCCTCTCACAATTCTGTACTAATTTTAACTCTAACCCTAACCCTAACCGACTCCTGGAGGAGCCGTGACGTGATGCTAGGGTGCTTGAATGATGTTGATCTTTGGTCCAAACTTTCGAAATGGTATTAAAACCAATTAAGTTAAACCATTAAAACGAACGGATAATTTTTTTAGACAGTTTCAAATAAATAATAGTTGAAGTTAAATAAGTATAAATAAGGTAGCTTGAATAATAATCTACAATATTAAAAATTTATTCATCTATCACTTTTACCAATTTTGGTGATCTCCGTAAACTCCTAAAAAGAAACAGATATAACTTAGTGCCAATTAGGGATGGGCTAAATTTTTATATAATTTTACACATACTCAAATTTCGTGATAAATAGTCTATTTAGATACAAATAATATTATCGTTATATCAAATAGAAACTTTTCAGATTTAATTTTATTTATTTTATTTATTTTTTAAAATTTCGTTTTTATGGTTTAAATTACTGTTGAATATCGTTATTGCAAATGCAAATACAATTAAAATATTATCACTTAGGCCGTTCGAAGTTGATTCTTTGGTTAACATCACTTTTCCAGGACTCATGGGAGGGGGGGAGGGGGGTAAAATGAAACGAACATATGAAACGAACATATAAAAATGAAGCAATTTCATTGGTTGATGTAAATCAGGTGACTGGTGAGAGTCATTCAGCGTTTTGATTGGCTGTTCATTTTTCGGGGGAGGGGGAGACTTCAGCTAGGGGTGATGTTAACTGAAAAATTAACTTCAAACGACCATTCCTCTTATAAAAGAAAGGAGCAAAAATAAATAAATATCGGTATATAATTAATTTATTATAAAAAGTATTTTATCCGATAAAAAGAACTTCGTACGTATGTACAATTTTTACAGGCAAAATTCTCGTGATCTAGTGATCGGATCTGCATCATTTTAAAGTATGTATGCAGCGATCACAGATTGGAATTTTGGGTTTTCCAAATTCCTATTGGTCGAGCAAATTTTGTCCCGAATGATTCCGTAAAAGCTAAATGTTTATTCAAATATTTCTTCTCGTTAATACTAGTTTTCTAGCTCTTCACAATCGAACAAAAAGCACTTCGAGCAGTTTTTTTGTTGAATCGTTTTATTGCAAACTGAAATATACATATATGAGAGGGCAGCAAATAGGAATTAAAATTTTAACTTTATTTTTTATTATTTATTTATTCATTTATTTTTTTTTAAGTTTTTATTTTTTTTAATTCGTTTTTATTTTTAAATTATTTTATTTTAACCGCGAAATAACGCACAGAGTTATTTCGAGTTTCGGCCTGAAATAATCTTAATTTAGGCCGAAATTCGAAACCACACCCATCGCGTTATTTCGTGGTTAGCAGCATTTATTTTTTTTAATTTTTACCGGGGGACATCAAAGAGGAAGGGAGGGGTGATGTTAACCGAAAGCTTAACTTCAAACGGCCTTAGATAGGTTTTAGGTAGTAAAGGTAGTAATATAATAAGCAAAATTGCCTAAGATCATCAAATTCTTAATTTGATTGGTCAGGTATCAAGTGATTCTGCTCCGCTTTAGACGACCCCCATATATAGAGCTAAGTACGTACGTTCGTAAATACGTCAGCTACTAGTAATATCATGCACGAAGTAATAAATCGAATTTATATGTTGAATTTGATTTCTAAATAATGATAATATTTCATTATTTTTATTTTTTTCATATGTTTATTTTACCCGGGGGGACCATTGGGGGTGATGTTAACCAAAAATTAACTTCAAACGGCCTTATTTCCAGAAATAACCGGTTCTCCAAAGTTGTCACATGATTATTATTGTAGCTTGAATGTAAGTTTCTATTAATGCTTGTTATAAGTAATTTGATCATTAGTATTGAAATTGTCAATATTTGCATCTACGTTATGTTTTCTTCAAATTTTTATAACTTATTATTACCATTATCCATAAGATCAAATTCGACATTAGATATGATTTCTTCAAGACATGTTTCGTTAGGTGTTACGTTAGAATTAGTTGCATTAACTTGAATAATTTGTTCAAAATTATTTATTCTTTTTTTTATTTTGAATAATATGGTTTGAGAGATTTTTTCTTGACCATATGCCACCTAATACATGCCATTTTGTTGCACGTTCATTTGTTAAAGGCCAATTTGACATTTTACATAAATGTGTTATCACGTTCAAACAATCGTTCTTTTTATTTAATTCATAAAAAAACAATTTTATATACAAATAACGTAATGATATACGTAATCGATATATAATGTTTTTACTTAATGACGCAGCTCCCACAAAACTCGGGTTGATGATCGTCCTTACTTAATATATAATATGTTAAATTTTAGCTCTAGTGCCAATCGTCACATTTTGAACTAAAAAAGAATATCAATATGATGCCAAGAAAAAGTTCTTGCAAGATTTTTAATCTAACCTATTACTCGCCAATTAATTTAATCTAATCTATTACTCGACAATTAATTTTAAAGATAAACTTGAAAGTCCACAAACTCATCTTATTTAATTCATAAAAAAAAACATGATATACGTAATCGACCCCAGGGCAGCCCCCCACAAAAATATGTAAGGGTTAAATTGATTACATAATTATTCTAGTGCCAATCGTTCACATTTTGAACTCCTAAAAAAGAAATATCAATTATGATGCCAAGAAAAAAGTTTCTTGCAAGATTTTTAACTAACCTATTACTCGCCAATTAATTTAATCTAACCTAACTCGGCAATTAATTTAAAAGCTTGAAAGTACACAAACTTATTTTCTCTGGTATACGAAATTATTTCTATACATTTTAGGGCTATGCATTTAATTTTATTATTCCAATCTTCATCTTTAATTAAGAAAGAGAAAGATAATATCTTACCTTTTCTTACGGTATTCATTTTATTTAATTCCATGACATCTCATATCAAATTACTTTTAAAATATGGAGATGAAAAAATGTGACCCATATATTTAAGAAATATCATAGGTAAGCAGTTTGTCATTTAGCTGCATGGTATTGAGTTAAATTGTTAGGACATTAAACGTTTATTGTTGAAAAAAATTTTTTCCATGTGGTTTCAATTCCCGATTGTAAAAAAAAATAAAAAATATAATTATAGCGGTTTGCAGAAAGGTGTGACCCCTGCAGATCATGATGTCATGTGAAATCATGTGAAATCGACCGATTCTGATCGATTTTTCGATTCTTGGGAGAATTTTAAAGATTTTTATATACAGGCATTGATGATCGGTATTTTATATAATTTATCAAAACAAAACAAATTACATAATATAAAGTGAAAATTTAATAAATTACATGATAACATATATAGTAAAAATTTAATATTCGCTTTATGTTTTCCTTTATTATCATACATGTATAATCGTTATATTATATCTCTGTATTTATATTTTAATTCAATAAATATCATGATGCCTCCTGCGTATAGTGATGACTTGAAATGGCGTATAGTTTTTTTATATTATGATAATTATTCAATATTGCAAATTACGAATCTTCTTTATATTAGTAAAGGCGAACAATTTTTAATTCAAAAGAACCTAATAATTTAGTGGCATATTCGGTTAGTTCATCCAAAGTAACGGATGCAAATGATGCTAATTGGATAACTTTTATTCAACACACCATTCTTTGAAGATTGTTAGAAAATATTCGCTACTTAAAAAATTGAAGTCGCGAAATAGACACTGACAAGCCTAATGAAAATCTCGCTTACTAAACTCAATAAAGAGATAATGGAAAAAGTCTCTGGGTTTGGTAAAGAAAGTGTTACGATTATATAAAAAATGGGGAATCCATGGAAACAAATACCTGGACAACTTAATTTTTAATCAAAGTGACAAGTATATTACTGTATTAGTTATGTAATCACTGATCAAATAATTATAAAATTTTTTACGGATTTTTAATGATTCTTAAATTTAGATTCCCTATTTAGAATCTCAAAGATTCTCCGCATCATCATCATGAAAATCATGGGGTCACACCTTTCTGCAAACCGCCATAAATTAAATAAAAACTTATAATTAAAATAATTAAAAAAAAAATATGAAAATGAAATTAAATTAAGCACGGACATTTGGACGTTCCTAATCACTAGTTTAATCTAAAGATTAATTCCAGCATTCTAAAATATTATATCTTAAAATATTTAATTTTTGTAATAAAATGCAAGACACCTAAAACCGGTGATTATTTATCATAGTTACAAATAAAATAGTTGTAGATAATTATTTTCTGTAAAGAAAAGTAAGAAGAATAAAATTACAGAGCATTTGCTGATTTATAAATTTTGATAATACTGAAATTAATGAAAGATTTGTATAATAAAGAATAATATAATTTGCTCCCTAAATGATAGAAGTTTTTATTATATATATATATATAACTTATAAGATAATAAATTTACATTTTCTAAAATAATTTATGCAACTTGAATTATTTTTGACCAATTTAGACTATTTAAAATAAATCATATACTGTATATATATTATGCTTATTTTCTCATAATCTCAGAAAAATTTAATAGAATTTATCAAAAATAATTTTATCATTGTCTTTTAATAATTTAATTAGTAAATTTTTAATTTCATCAAAATAAAGTTTTTTTTTTTAGATATGAAACATAAATGATTTATAAAACAAAAAAAAATTGCCTGTTGAACAGATAAAGAATCAATATTGTTCAAAGATATATTCATTATATAAATTTCTTCGTTTACCACTCAAAAAATCATCATAAGCAGTTTGTATAACACCGATCCAAGATGTTGGATGAATTTTAGTTTTCCATTGATTATGCCAATGGTAGGTAAAAGCACCGCGAAAGAAGTTCTCTATATATCGAATATCCAAAGGTGATCCATCAAATGTTGCAGGATCAAGTCCGGGAATCTCGTCAGGTATTATACTAGGATTAAATACATCAGTAAGATCACGAAGATTTGGAGATAATACGGATGAAGGTTGTTTACGATCCCGTTTTAACCATAAAGGATCAAATAATCCAGGTGGAAACATGTAAATGAATTTGTTGGTTTCTCGACGTGTAGAATTTTCATGAGTAGACAAGTACTTTCTAATATTAAAGGGATGAAAGTTCATATTATTGTTTATAGCACCACGAATCACCAATTCAGAAGATTGACTTTCTTTCCAAAGACGTAGAACAGCGGTATTATATTCGTTTTTGAAACTCCAACGATAAGAGAATTCAAAATTTGCATAGTATAAAGGACGCATGTCACGAATAAGGAGAACGTCTGCGTCAATATATATACCACCATAATTATGAAGGACTACAAAGCGGACCAAGTCGCTGAGCGCGACTGATTTATATGAATGATCATGGTTCTGCCACCCAGCATATATATCACTAGATGAAAATTGTTCTACAATGTTCCACTCTTTAAATTCAATGTTCGATGGAGAATATTTAAGTAAAAGATGAATATGTTCGTTGTCATTGAAATTGGTATCATTTAGATTATCAAGCCAGACATAGAGCTTCGAACATTCAAGAGGTTGACTATAAAGAAAAGATTTCATCATCAAAGCGATTTTATCAGTAATTGGACCTTTCCAGAAAACATGAAAGAGCATTGGTGAATGATCACGATTACAGGGGGGAGGAGGTGAAACATCAGCAATGGTGGGAAATGAAATCATATAATCGTCTTCATTATCATCAAGATACTTTAAACAGTTTTCAACCATAATGTTTTTTATATCACCACAATTCTTTTCTAAAAGATCATTTCGAACAATATACCCTTGTTTTGGACGTTTACGACCGTTTAACTGAAGTGTGGGCACAGTTATCGATTCATTATAAACATCGTCGATATTTTTAACGTTAACATTCAAATAAAAATATGAGAGATAAAAGATTATAATGATGATTGCGAATACAATAATTTTAACTAATACTATCGACATTTCAAAGAAAATTTGAAAATTAAAAGTTCGTTAGATTTTCACATGCGCGAATATTCAAAATTACGGAAATTGCCGACTGGTGATTAAATAGTAAATATTGTAACAGAATAATCGAATGTGCAACGAAGTACAGTACTGTACGTACGTGCATACAGTACATGTGCTAATATGCCGTAAATATGCCGTAAATATTCCGTAATACATGCCGTAAGTTCATGTTAATATAACACAAAAAAACTTTACATCGATATATTAAAACAAGGTTTCACGGGAAATGAGTAACAGAAAGAAGTTTGGAAAAAATAAAAATAAAGAAATATTATAGGTTTTTTATGCTGAATTGAAATATAGTAATAAGCGAATCTGGTAATTAGGGTTCGATCAATGTAACTAAATGATGCCATATATTACAGTATTAAATAATGAAACTTTAATTCAATTTGCTTATTAAACAGTTGTATTTAGTCAAATAAAAAAATATTCGTTGGAGCTATATTTTTATTTGCATATCTGATTAATTATTAAGATTCCAATTAATACTGTAATATTAAATAAAACGTAAAAAGGTTATAGGAGGAATCTAACAGTAAATTTTATTGGTGCAAATGCAACTGTTTAAGATTTTTAATACAGTAATATGTAAGAAAAAATTAATGATGTTACACAAAATTGAAATTTTAATTAAGATCATAAATCAATATCAATATATAATATATAATTGGGTAGATAAACGGTATAGATAAATAAATAGCTGCGCGACTCAGTCGCGCTAAACCAGAAACGGATGATACACTGTATAAAACCCTAAGCTTAATTCGATCAAAATTCGAAATTACATTGTTGGGACTATTTCGCATTTATACGTGAAAATTATACATGCCACGTTAGGGTGTGTAATGGCCTATTAAAATCAAACATGGTGTCACAATTCGAAATTGTGACATTAGAAAATTTGAATTTTTCGATTAGTTTACCCCCGATAGATCTCTTTATTTAGGATAGATAACTTCATTTCTATTTTTGTATATTTCATTAAATGTTAGTCAAAATCCGTGTAAACTTGATGATAGACATATAATCACCCCTTTGTAAAATCTTCATAACACGTTAACGTGTTAGCACGTATGCGTGTTAAGGGGCGCGGATTATAAACATTCTCAATAGCACGTCAACGTGCTAGGCTTAGTTGTACCGTCACGTAGCGTGTTAAACAACACGTTAACGTGCCAAACAACACATCAACGTGTTGTATATTAAATTCAAATGTATATAAACGAATGAATTTGACTTCAATAAAGGGATAGACCACGATCCAATACAATAGAACCCAATACAATACAATAAAATACAAGTAGAGAAGTTTCCTTCGATTTTACTTAAAGAAAAAAATAAAGGAAGTAAGCTAGTGTAGTGCTGAAGAGACCTTTATTCGAGTAAATCAGAAACTTATCTCCTAGTAACTATTAGAGTTAAATTGGTAAAACATATACGCTCTCCCACCTTAATAGTTACAATAGTCAGGGACATTAATGATCATCACTAATTGCGGATTTTTTATAGGCGTCGATATATCGATATATACATATTATATACAGTCGGCCCTCTCAGAACCGATCCTGTCAAAAACAATAACCTGCCAAAATCGGTTAAAAATCAATCCACCATACCTGTTCAATAAGTAATAACCGATAACCTGCCATTTCTGATATCTAATAGCCTTCATATATAAATTTCCGATTTTTGGATAGAGTCACCTGACATTTATCCAACCAAATCGCATAAAATTGATACAGATGCAAATCTTACGTTTTTGATACTCCTGCACTGATACTCCTGTATGTACCCCAAAATTACGCTTACTTTTTTGATGCAGATATGCATATACACGTGACTTGTGTTACACAAAGGCCAAGTGCATTGTTTTTGCAAAAATAATTTTTGGTTACACGCCGCTAATGTCGTGTAACGTTACACAGGTCTAATTTTGCCCGGCATTAAGGTTAGAAATAATTCCGGCCCACCCTAAACCTAAATCTAGTGGTACCCTAACCCGGCATTAAGCTTAATGCTGGTGGGCACTATCATGATAATGCCCCGGCGGGGTTAGACATAATTCCGGCCCACCCTAACCCTAAATCTAGGACCCCTAAAAACTAATTGTTCGAAGCAACATCCAATCACAGTACATACAGTATACTGGTTACACGATATATGCATCTAGTATATGTACTGTGATTGGATGTTGCTTCGAACAATTAGTTTTTGGGTGGGCCGGAATTATGTCTAACCCCGCCGGGGCATTATCATGATAGTGCCCACCAGCATTAAGCTTAATACCGGGTTAGGGTACCACTAGATTTTGGGTTAGGGTGGGCCGGAATTATGTCTAATCCCGCCGGGGGCATTATCATGATAGTGCCTACCAGCATTAAGCTTAATGCCGGGTTAGGGTACCACTAGATTTAGGGTTAGGGTGGGCCGGAATTATGTCTAACCCCGCCAGGGGTATTATCATGATAGTGCCCACCAGCATTAAGCTTAATGCCGGGCAAAATTAAACTTATGTAACGTTACATGACATTAGTGGCGTGTAACCAAAAATTATTTTTGCAAAAACAATGCACTGGGCCTTTGTGTAACACAAGTCACGTGTATATATGCAGATCTGCATCAAAAAAGTAAGTGTAATTTTGGGGTACATACAGGAGTATCAAAAAAGTAAGTGCAGGAGTATCAAAAACGTAAGATTTGCGATACAAATGGGTTTGTTAACAATGATCACGTGATTAGAATATTGATTTTAGGATTTTTCCATCCATAATGTAACGTGATTAAATGGTTTACAGGTCTTTGAGGCCACAAGTAATTCTGTTTTCCACTCTGATTAGACCTAGAAATTGTTCAATCTTGCAATTTGATTGGTCTTATATGCATTCGCATTTCATATGGTATTGTCAAATCCGATTACTTCTCAAAACCGATACTAAACCTGTCTATCATGCATACCAGTTCTGAGAGGGCAGACTGTAATAAAACAAATTTATATTATTGATATAACTAATTAACCAAATAGCATGCAATTTTTTTTTTAATTGAAGCTCTTGACTAGTCTATACTGAAATAGAGCCATTTTTTCAATATTTTTATAAAATTTTTAGAACATTAATGATTAATTTTTGAATTTTGATTTTTGTTATTTATATATATATATATTTAAAAACATTAAAAAAATAGCTCTATTTTAGTGTAGAGCTAGTTGAGATCTTCAATTTAAAAAAAATTGCATGTTATTTGGTTAATTAGTTATGTCAATAAATGTAAATTATCTTGGTAAAATTTACATTGATTTTGATAATCATAAATGTGCCCTAATTTATAATTAAGTGATTTAATAATATACTATTTGAAGTTTTATTGATTTAAATAATGATTATAAAAATGTATAGCTAAAAATATACTAAAAAATATCAAATAATAAATTATACTTTTTAAAAAATAAATATTAATATTCATATATAAATTTTATTATTAACTATTTAATTTATATTATGATAATATATATTATACATATGTGGAGGATCAGGTTTATGATGGCCAGACCCAATATACAGAGCAGGCTATGGTATTCTGCACAGCTGTAAAAACCGAGCTTGAAATGGTGAGCACCTCTACAGAAATTAATTCTAGTACTTCAGATACCATATCACCATATCACTCTGAAGTACCACTCCAATATTATACTCATCTATTATTACCTACACAACAATATAGCTCTACCTAAACTATAGTACAAGAGATATACAATGAATATGAATTGTTACCAAATAAATCTGACAACAATCCCAATATATTAACTATATATACTAATACTATAGAAGAAACAAATACCAATTTCTATCCAAATTCATCAGAAACTTATGACCCATCAACATGCTACAACAAATTCTTATACTATTACAGATTACAATTTTTGCCTTTACCACAAACTGTTGGCCCCTTTTTAGCCTATTTACAAGATGAATATCCAATGTTTTATTCACAACAGTATATCAGAATTTCTATCAAATATAGCAGAATAGACTATTATTTTTCAAAAGCACATATTTATTTATTACATAAACATCTCTATCTAATTACTTCTTTGTACCTTTTGAGGATTTTAGTCTTTTTAATAATGTTCTACTCAAATCAAGTTATTCAATACCAAGAGCCATATCTACAAATAGTAATTCTAATTTAGAGCAAGTTCAAGATCAGATTTTTCCTCTCAATTTATCAATATGCACATATAATGTTCAAGGATATAACAACAACTTCAAAAGGCTAAGGTAGAAACATTATTGTCTCTCATATAATATTCAGATTAGTTGTATTACTAAAACTAAAATAACTTCTAATAACTCCTCTACCTACTTTATTAAATCTTCACAATTCTTATACTTTTGGGCAAGTACTGATAGCTCCAAAGCAGATACTGCAATCATAGTTTCTAACATACTTAGACCACATATTCATAATATCCTTACCTATCCTGAATATGCAGTTGCTATTGATCTCTTCTTTAAACATAACTTTAAATTTAGAATTATATCAGCTTACTTACCTTCAGCTGATTTACAACTTAGTCTGGATATACAAAATAATGTTATTCAATGGATAAACCAATCCCTTAAACAACAATATACAACTAATTATTATAGGAAACTTTAATGCATCTCAAAACAATATATCATCAGCAATTAAATACAAATTAATTCAGTTTAATAACATGTATAATTTTGCAGAACATACACAATTATCCTTACCAACTTTGCAAAGTAGCAGATACCAAAGCACTATCGATTATATTTGGGTACATGATTCTATTCTAAGATATCTTTCTAAATTTGAATCTGATTAATCCAACACAAGTACTAATAGTGATCATACTATTCTAATATCAAGATGGTCATTTCCATATGCTCTTTTTAAAACCAAAAGATATAGTACCAAAACTCGTAGAAAAGTCTTTGACTACAAGTCTATAAATTTTGATCAATACCAAAATTTTTAGATCAAGTAACACAAAATTTGACTCTAAACCATACTCTACTATTAACAAATACTACAGAATCACTTGAAACAACTTGGCACAAAATCCAAACAAGTATAATTAATGCTGCACTTTAACATATTCTCTACAAAAAAGTTCACAACTTCCAACACAATTTCTCATCCAAAGCAACTAAACTTCATCACAATCTCAAAAAACTTAGCAATATTATTATACAAATCAAGATTGTAATTAAAAATCGAACTCCTATTCTATTACACCTCAACCAAAATATAAATTATATTAATACTCAATACCAAGTTAATATTCCATTATTACCAACTACACAACCTATTACCAAACTGGATTTCTATTACAAATCTTGAATAAAAAGCATTATTTCATGCTTGTAATATTGAAAATACTAAAGAAATAAGACAACAAATTAATAATGCTATTTCTAAAAGATGCAACAAACTTGCTACCAACCAAACTTCAATAATTAATAGCATTCTTAATCGCTATTCCTTAGTTTGTACTAGTTCGCAGGCAAATTTGCCTGTAAAATTACTATAAATATACCTCTGATCTATTTTTTTAATCATTTAAAATATTTAAATAAAATTTGGTATTATAATATTTAATAACAAGGATTATATTTTTGAATTATTTAAATTTATATTATAAGACAAAAAGTTTATGTTGCTTATAAGCTGAAAATATTAAATTTTAAAGAAAATTTTTAACCAAAAAAATATTTTACAATATCTTGGCGAATTCTTTAAATATTGGTTTTAAAAATATAGTTTCTAATACAATATTGTAGTTTAGGGAAGTGCAGTTTATTACGTAATTAGGGTTTACATAGGTCCTGACCCCCCTAGTGATAGGACTAATGACCAATCAAATTTTAGTATATTTAAAAAAAATTCAAAAACGTCTTTGACCTGAAAATAAGTTACCCCATAATCGACAAAAGTCGCTACATAGTAAAGTCTAAATTTTACTAAGTAAATCGAAAAAAATCGATTAAGTAACCTTATTCAGCAGATCAAAATACACTTACCACAAAATTTTCATAAGTATTGGAGAACTTTTTATTAATTGACTTTTGATTTTTACGTTCGACGGAAAAATAAAATTTTTTAAAAAATATATTTGACGAACACTTCAATATCATTGGCTATTTAGACTATATATATATATATAGGACGTGATAGATGGCGGACACCCCCTAGGAAATTACATGATTTACTGCACTTACCTTATATAAAGGATGTCAACTTTCATTATTTAACTTTATATGATTTACTTGTAAAAATTAAGACTTGTATTAGAAGTAAAAATTTTTTTTATAGACAGGAACATATAAAATTTGAGAAAACCTAAAGAAAAAATTCTATAGTAAAAGTTCCAAAACAGAAACTTTAAACTTTTATTACACCAAAGTTTTTTAATAATTTTAAAAAATCAAATCAAAATCAACTCTTCCCGTCGATCACTTGTCCAAAATTTTAAGCAAGCGAAAAACAAAAATTTTATTAGTAAAAGACAAAGCAAATATAATACTGGTTTTTATAAAGGTCAACCTTTTGCTTAACTTTCCGGGGACTTCTTTATATATTCAGCAAGCAAGCCAGAAGCATTGGTTGTACAAGATAACTGGCAGTGGGTGCCCTTGATACAAGAAATTCTGGTGGAGATACAAACATTTTTTTCTTCGTCGACAAAGGTTTTTATATTTTGGCTAGGCGGTGAACTAAAAAAATGAGTTTTTCAACACACTCTCTAAAGGTTTTGGTTACAAAGACTTATTTGACCATACTCCTACTATCATATGTCCTTTTTTCTAGAATTTTGGATGAAAAGTGGGAATTTCGGCATACCCCCTCCAAAAGATCAGTATTGTTGTTCCTATCCTAATCGGTAAGAAGGCATGCGGGTGAATAAACAGGAACGGACGCGTAATGAGACATGGCGCAATGGAGTAGGCTGATCTGCAGAAAATAAATTCTAGAATGTTCCTTTAGTTTTCTTTTATGTACATATAATACTTTGGCGAGGCGTTTCCTTGCACAGTATTATATAATTTTTGTTAATATCTTCATAGTCTATTTTTTCTTTGCTTTTTCTTTGGTTTTTCTTTTTGTTTTATTTTTTCTTGGATGTATAATTTTGGTTTTTGGTTAATTGTGTCAGGTATTTAGTTTTGTTCCCCATTTTAATCTTCCCCTTGTTTTTATTCTTCTTTATGAGAAGCTCAGAGAAGAAGTTTTTGAAGGAGTAGGTTACGAAGCATAGATGGTTTGTAACTATAGCTAACGAATTTTTTTTGGCTTATACGTAAGCCGATGCGGCTGGTCGCATCTGGGCGCAAAAGTTATTTTGTAGCCGGATGAGGTCGAAGTCTGTTGATTATAAATGTATTAAAAAGGAATTTTTAGTAATAATAAATCTATAAGAGTTCGGCAAGACTGCCAAAGTCGTAAAAAAAAAAAATAAAAAATAATTTTAAAAAAAATTTTATAATAAAGTTGATAAAACAGAACTAATATTATATTTTTTACTTAGAAAGTATATAGCTAAAATTAATATTTAAGGTTTATTTAAAAAGTTTAAAATTTTAAAAATTTCACAGGCAAATATGGCTGCATAACAATTAAGGGATAAAGATCCAGTTAAATTCAATAATATTAATACAGATACAAGTACTATTACAGAACTTCACACTATTAAGGACCATATTCGTAACCATTTTGATTAATGGACCCATACCCATAATATTGACTATGATCTTTATAATTGGAAAGCTGAATATAATCCTAAATTTAATATTAATATTGGTTGGTATACTATATTTTGGAAGAATTTATATTAGATTAAGTCTCTACTACACTTTGCTATCTCCCTAATAACAAAGTCTGTGGACCATCTGAAATTAGTTATGAAATAATTAAGCATACAGGAATCTCTTTTCTCCAAGCTATTACAGCCCTCTTTAATAGATGTCTTATACAACAATCAATATTCAAACAATAGAAAAAAGAAAGAATGTTTTCTATTTCTAAAAAACCAATTTTTTATAGTGATCTTTCAAATACACAATCCATTAGTCTTTAGAACACATTAAAAAACTTTATACCAAACTTCTTACTAATCGTTTTGATCATATTTTTACTCAACACAAAATTTTATCACCTTACAACTTTATTGCTCTTTGTACTTCAATTCCTAACTATATACTTAATAATATTATTGAGGATGCATCATATAATAGTTCTCAACAGAGTGTGGCGACTTAGAGAAGTTGGTAAGTTGTCACCCCCAAGTGGCAGGTCTAGGGTTCAAATCCCACTGACGACGCTTTGAAAAATAGACCTGTGTTTCAGTAACTGTTTTCTGTCAATTGGTTGGGTATATTACCTGTAGTCCTTGGTTACCATCTCGAATGGGAGCTTTCAGGCGAAGTTGTGTCTCATGACACAGACAAATCCAAGGAACCGAAGAAACAGAAACCCATTTGGCAAGACCGAGTAAGGAGGTAGCAAAGATCTTTGACGGTACTACCAAAACCAGAATATTGGACTGGAGCAGAAGAACCGGACATTGATCTCAGGAACAAGGTCTACCAACCTGGCCGCCGGATAGGGTACCGGAAGAAAAGGACCTATGTTATAGAAGTAGGTACCAGGGGGAGAAAAACCATAATGGCACCTAATGCCAAGTAGATCAATCCTTCCAGGTCAACTGGATTGGAAGTCTGGGAAAATAGTGAAGGACTGGTAGGAAAGTGATAGTGGGTACTGGGTTGGAGCGAACCTTATAAGGGCAAAAGTAGGTAATAGTAGTAGTTGGGTATCTCCTGACTGCAAGTTGTTTGGCTCAGTAAATGCGTAAGTTACCGAAGAGTAGGTGAATACCTGGTGGGACAGGTACTGCTCTACCAAGTTTCCTGTTGAGGATAAGCCGGATTGTACTTTTGGGTATAAGAAGGAGTCCTAGGGGCTATTATGAAAAGAGACTGGGTAGCTAGACTGACCGCATAAGTAACACAGACATCCGGTAAATCTGTTGAAAGTCTGGGTGGGAAACTGAAGATCAGAGTGTTTAAATAGGCAATTCCCGTAGTTGGGTTAAGAAGTGATCAAGATGCAAATATATATATTTTTGATTTATATAAACATTTAAAATATTAATTTTTTAAACGTGCTTTTTTTAGACAAATCCTGATTTTCAAACCCGTGCACCATTATCAGATCTTCAAACTAACTCTACTACTCAGACCCGCCCTGTTATTTATGGTCCTGGAAACCCTCATCCTAATGCATTCAAAAAAAATCCAACACTTGGGGGTTGTCAACTCTTGAAAAGGAAAAAAAGAAATTCGCAAATTATTAATAAATATTATATTACGGCTAGTACTGTAATTTTCAAATAAATTTATACTGTATAATACGCATATTTGATGTAATCGGTATTATAAGATATATAAATTTGCTTAATAAAGTTTAAATTCCGATATTATTGGAATTTATAAATAAAAAATAATTATATTATTGACCGATGCAGATCATAATGGCCTGAAGGATAATTATTATTATACTTTATAAGTTTAAAGTGTAATTGATTTATATCACCTATTAAATAAATATAATAAACAAACGAAATATTAAAATCATGTTCTTATTTAAAATACATTAAATTTATGATGTAGACAAGTTTTACACCGAGTGATGCTAGATATAAATAATACGCAAATTAAAATTTTTATTATAATTGTATTTTACCCTATATATTATCCTATATTATATCTTAAGTTAACCGGATACCTCAATAATTTATCTGTTTATCAGTTTTATAATTCGGGTATCCGGATAGCCTAACAGTTAACCGGTTATTGTACCCTAGGGTACGACCACTAGTCTTGACCAAGCAATATTTATAGAACTCCAGTTTACTATTGGAGCTAAAGTTGGCACTAAACTATCTCCGCTCTCCCAAAACAATAGTAACAATAGATAACTTCATTTCATTTTTGTATAATTCATTAAATGTTAATGATTAACATATGAACATATGATCGCCTTTTTGTAAATTCTTCATAACACGTCAGCGTAAGAATTATTCTAGATAGTACGTCAACGTGTTAGGCTTAGCAGTATCATTGTTAATAGCACGTCACGTTGGGTGTTCGATCAAAAATGTTTGACAAAACTATAAGATGCGGTACCATATAAAAATTAATTATGATCAGGATAGTGATCAAGATAGTGACTGGGATTATGTTTTTAGATGTCTAGAGCGAATAGCTTTATTTTTCTTAATAATTTTAAAATAAATCGATTCTTAAACTCCTAATAACAAGTTACGTTGAAATTTTTTTAACATTAATATATAAATTTCAAGTTGACTCTTTACAAAATTCTATTTCATGTTGTAAACTATACTAAGAGGCTTATTTTCATTATGGGCAAAAAATTTAATACTAGAATACAAAATTTTTAACGTAACTTTGCTATAAAGTGTTTAAGAATCGATTTATGATAAAATAATTGAAAAAAGTAAAATTATTCGTTCTAGACATCTAAAAACATGCAAGCCATTATTTATTATTAAATTGCATATAAAAGTAATAAATAACCCCAGTCACTACCTTGATCACTATCCTGATCATTAAATTCAAAAAAATCCTTAATAACTAATTTTTACATGGTACCGCATATAGTTTTGCCAAACATTGTTGACCGAATACCCCAACGTCGCGTGTTAGGTAGCATGTTAATGTGTCAGATAACGCGTTAACGCGTCATATATTAAATTCAAATGTATATAAACGAATGAATTTGACTTCAATAAAAAGATATACATGTAGAGAAGTTCCCTTCGATTTTACTTAAGGAAAATAAAGGAAGCTAGTGAAGTGCTGAAGAGACCTTTATTCGAGTAAATCAGAAACTTATCTCCTAGTAACTAAATCGGTTAAACGTATAGTATACACTCTCTTCTTAATATTACAATGCGCGGTGCATGTAAATTTTTTTGCATATTAAATTTAATTCATGCAAGTAAAATTTTTTTTTGAATTTTAAACACTGTTTAATAAGAATAGTTAGAGTTTGAAGCTTATGCGGTTTTAAAAATTTGTATATCCGAATTATCATAAATGATGTCACTTAATTGCTGTTTACTTACCTCTCAATAGGATATATACGTTGTATTCAGCATTGACATTCTATTGTTCTATTGTGAATTCTATTCATTCTATTCTATTTTCTATTGTTCTATTGATAATTTTTAATATTTGGCTATATTAAATAATTATAAATATATATTTAGCTTTTTATTAATATAATCAATAATTTATTTTATAATTACAAATTAATAAGACAAAAAAATTTATAGCAAAAAATGCACTTTTGTTCTATCGCGAACATATTTGTTCTATTTGCCAACCTTGGTTGTAATATAGTATTCGATTTGATGATTGTATATTATATAAAATAATTGATTAAGATTGAAGTGGGCGAATCGGAAGAAATCATAAAGCATGGGAGGGTCGAGTTCGAAATGAATTTAAATTAGCCCAAGCTCAAGATATATTTGGTAATGTCGAGAGGTTATAACAGTCATTAGAGTTTCAAAACGATATAAATTATTTATTAGTTTTATTGTATTATCAAACCTGGTGCTAATATAATCGAGTATTATTAACTTGAATTTAAAGTTGAGCAATATAAAACGTATTTGGCTTCTGCTGGATTTGGTAAAATATAGTTGTAGTCTATTTTAAGTCAAGGCAGGAGTGGAATTTGATGTAAGCATTGAATAGAATAAGAATTCATAATGAGGTATATAGTATACGTGTTGATACGAAGGGGAGCATTTAGGGCGAGGAAGTCAATTGTGTGACGTTAGGAGAGCAGTAGATTGAATATCAAACTTTGGGAAAATGTAGAAACACGAAGATTTAACTAAGTAAGGTAAATAATTAATTAGATTGGTTATGTGTCTTGGGTAGTGATACGGGCCGATGCCAAATTCTCGGGCTGACCCGACTGCCAAAATTAATATTGTTAAAAAATCTTTCAGTCAAACAAGAATGCAAACTAGTCTTATAATTTGACCTTCTCAATACAGTAATAGTATCATCTTGAAATTTAATAATAATAAATCCTGTAGAAATCATATTTTGATGAGTATCAGTAGTGTATCAGTTATTGTTTCCATATACCACTCTACTTTCATTTCAGATATTTTTTGAATATCTGATGGTGACGAAATCTATAGCACTACATATGCTTTTAGATCTAATTCATACCATCACCCACTCCATTTTGTATCCTGCAATATCATTGACATTATCGCATCAGAACTTTAACCTTTGAAAAGACCCGTGTGCTTCCTTTTACAAGGTGAATAACATTGACCATGATAAAATACACTAACAAATTGACCTTTATTGCATGAAATTTTAATAGTTTGTTTCCAGTTTTTTTAAAATTAAGTGGTCATTAAAGTTCTGCGAAATTGCTGAATGACATTTGAAGCAAACAAGGAATATCAAGTGGAGGTATTTGTAAACATAGTGTATAAGAGTCTCATGTTGATAAAGACCTTTAATATTTTTGAATCTTTTTACTTGACATAAAGTACATTGATACAGTTTGGATTATTAAATTCCAGTACTTGTATTTGTTGTTACAGCAGAAGAGCTTGAGAAATTCATGACGATTTGGTGTCGCTAAGAAATACGATTTTTTATAATATATACCGGTAGTAATTTAATAATATAATAATTAAGATCAATTTAACGCAAATGATCGATTTATTGTTGATTCAAGCTTTAATAAAATCATGTACTATCACAAAAAAAAATAGATCAAATATACAATTTTTTCAATTGGTCTAATATCTAACAAAACATTTCTAATATCTAACAAAATATTTTAACTAAGAGATCATTGATCAGAATTTTAGTGATCAAAGATCTTGACCTGCATATTCAGTGCGCAAAGCAAATAATTTTTTAAAAGCTTTTAATCAGACAAATTTGTGTCTTCAGATTGCTTCAGCTGTACTGCTTAATGAATTTTTTAAGTATGAGCACGCAATATTTAAAATTCGGTTATGTGACAGGTTGTAATTTTTTTTAAAAATATACAAACACTATCATAACCTAAATTTTGATTATTATTTTTTTTTTTATTGATATCAAGATGAAATAAAGTCATCATTACTGATTATAATTAATTTAATAAAGAATTGCATTAAAAATTCACTCAAGTTATTCTTTGAGAATCGATGAATTTCGTAATTGACGAAGAGCATCCATACGACTTCAAGTTTCCGTTTATTTTTGAATTTATATAACAAAGCATAAAGTTATCTGCTACAAATTTACACAGTTAATAATTGTTAAATAGCATATATAGTTTTTAAATTTATACAAATTTTAACAAACGTACTTAATGCGTTAGTTCTTTGAATTTCATTATCTTCAACTTTAAAAAAAAAACATAGTATTAGTAAAAAAAAAATTTTTTTTTTTTTTAAGACAATCAAACAAATTATGCAAACCTAATAATCACTGATATTAATTTCAGGAATAGAGTGACTAACTTTAGTAGACACTAATATGACAATAAATTAATTTCTGGAGCAAAGCGGAGGATCATAAGTCCAGTCAATAGGCAAGAAATTTTGGGTTCAATGTCGGTCACAAGTGTGTACAGATTTCATAAGTCTGTTGATTTAAAGATTGCAATTTTAACATGTGTCAAATAATAATTGGTATAGTTAATCTACAAATTATTATACAAATTTTAAAAAAGGTCACCAAAAATGCTAAAAATCGCCCTATTTTATTGTCCGAAGCGTAGCTAAGGATACTACATTCTAGACATTAAGAATCTGCCACATCACGTGATGTCTGTCACGTCGCGTAATTAGCCAATAACTGATGATAACTAATTAGTACTACATACGCGTCCAACAAAAAAATAAACAAAATTTTTTAATTTTAAGTTTTAATAAAACCTAATTTTAGTATGCTAATATGGCTTTTTTTATTAAATAAATCGACATTCATTATTAAGACAATTTTGTTCACTATAACAGATAATAAACTCTACTTACTCTAAATTTCATAAAAATCTGATAATTTTTTTATTAATGGTCATTTGTAAAAAGCTTGCTTGTGTCATAATAGATTCTTTTGGTATTTTATAAAAATCAAATAATAAAAAATCATCTGATTTTTATGAAAATTTAGAGGTAAGTAGAATTTATAATAATGAATAAAATTGTCTTATTAATGAAGATCGATTTACTTAATAAAAATTTTGCTAACAATGCATCTAAGTTATTTTTTTTAGTCTTTTACAAGTTTACTTAGTGCATAAAGCTAGAATTATTAGTAAATATTATATTCACTAATTTTTATTAATTAATTCTAACTTTATGCACTAAGTAAACTTTTCAGCACCTAGAAATACATTAAATCAACAGAATTATTTTTATTTTACTTAAATTTAGAGAATAGATGTATAATTTTGAATTTTTGATCAAAAAAGTCAAATTTAAGCATCTTTTCTCCAAATTTCAAATAAAATAAAACCAATTTTGCCAATTTAATGTATTTTTAGGTACTGATTAAGTTTACTTAGTGCGTTAAGTTAGAATTATTTAGTAATATCTTGTAAATCATTAATAAAATTCTATAAATCTTATTATTCACAAATTCTTACTTTATGCACTAAGTAAATTTGTTCAGAATCTAAAAATACATTAATTTGGTATAATTATTTTTATTTTACATGAAATTTAGAGAAAATATGCATAATTTTGGATTTTTGATTAAAAAAGGCAAATTAAAGCATCTTTTCTCCAAATTCAAGTAAAAAAAAAAATATCACTACCAATTTAATATATTTTAGGTTCTGAACTAGTTTACTTCTTTTTTTTTTTTGGTGTTAAGGTGAGGTTTTGCCTTTGTCTTTATTGATAATTTGAGAATAAAACCTCTAGAGGTTTTATGAATTACAAATTATATTTACAAGAATCAAGACTCAGACTGTAAATAGTAATACTACTTAGCTAATCTGCAATCTAAACCTACTAGAGTGGTTAAAACTTATTTAGATTTGGATATATAAAATAGAGGTTGTGGAAGTACTAAAATTGATCCAGTTGTATAACCAAATTTCAATTTTACAGATTGCGAGTCCAACAGGAGGGCACCTGTTGTCAATATCATTGTGTTGCTGATCAGGCATGCCACAGATACAACTATAAGTATAGGGGTACGGGTATAGAATAATTGAGTACTTTCGGAATGGTATGTAGTATATTGTGGTTGAATATTATTAGTTTTTTTCCAGTTTGCTAATTTGGTACAATAAGGTTTCCATAATTGATTATGTATATTTTGTGATATTTTAGATAGTAAAGTAATAATAAGTTGTGTTGCAATTTTGTTAGAAGTATTAGTTTGAGTAATAGTATTAATAATTGGTATAGGGATAAAACCTTGTAATGTTGAATAAATTGAAGGAAAGTTAGAAGTTGGTGGTTGTATAAAAGAGAGACAATAATAATGAATTAAGTTATAATGTAGTGCAGATAGTTCTGTAACTAAAATATCTAACACTTGTTGTATAAAAGTATCTTTTATTGCTTGTTGAATAATAGAAAGCAATATGTAGTTATTGGAACAAATTAACCAATAGTAATTTTGTTCATGTTTGTTACAGGTAATACATGAGTTGTTGTTAAATATAGTAGGTAGAGGTAGTGTAAATGTGCCAGAGTAGGTAAAATATTAAGAAGGTTTTTAATGCGAAATGTTTTGGAATTGCTTAGTTGGAAGTTAGTATAGTTATCAGTTATATGATCTTATATGATTGTTGTTTAGGAAAAGCCACATAGCATTCCAATCAATTTGCTGTGATATTAGTATAATGATTTCTATAAGGTGTTGAGATGACCATATTGAAATTGTATGAGCATTACAAATATTTTTAATTGTGTGTCGAGTAGGTTGTTTTATATAGTATTGTTTATATTGAAGTGCAAATAAAGGATTGTAGATATTGTTGTAGTTAAGTAAAAGGACAGGTGCTAACGAATGTTGTTGTATAAGTTATTAGCTATATTATTGTATATATTATCACTATGTGCTCTTACTTTGTATAAATGTAGTTGATATGAATAAGATTTGATAAGATTAAGAAGTATGTACCAAATTGGCTAGTAGTTGTAAGAAAAGATTTTGTGAGCAAATATTGGTTAGATATAAGTTTAAAATATTTGGAAATAATTGATTGTGAGTCTGTATAAATATGGATAGTACTATGCCATGGGCATGTGCTAATAGCAGAGAGTATTGACACTAACTCAGTTTTGTATGATGATGGCCAAAATTGAATTTGGGCTGTAAAATTTTGGATTGTTTGGTTATTAGCAATTTGTGTCTATTCAATGCCCATAGTGCATTGCTCTGTTAAAATATTTTTAACCAATCTATCAGTATAGAATATAAATTTAGATTGAGTAGAGTTAGTTAAAGCAAGTTGTTAAAGTAGCTTGGAGGCTTGGTTTGTAGTAAATATTTTATAAATTGGATTATTATATATTGGAATAGTTGGTGGTGATGGAATATAGCTTGGATTATAAAGAGCAATTGAATATAAAAGATCAAAGTAATTTGCATGAAGGTTCAGTTTGTTAGAAGATAAAGTATAGTTTTTCCTTCCTAGAAATTTGGTAGATAGAGTAGCAAAAATATTAAAGGTACAATAATTTTGAATATGAAAGAAATTAAAGTTGCATTCCAAGCAAGGTGTACAGGTAATATCTGGTACAAGATATAGTTCTGTATGCTGGTAGTCAAAGTTTGGTAGCCAGTGTGTAATTGAAATAGTATTAGAATCTGAGTTGAACCTATGGGCTTTACCAATAATAATATTGTTATCAAGATATGTAATTAGCCAAGTATTAGATTTAGTAGTATAATGGCCAGTATTAAAAGCTAGAGAGTTGACTGAAGGTAGTTGTAAGTTTGACTGTATGATTTGAGTAGTATAATTAACCAAAATAGTATTTTCCAATACAGAAAACCATTTTGCTGTTTACTAGTTGGTAAATAATTTACTCTTGGTAAGATATGTTGTCAAGCTAAAAGTATAGAATTGTCAGCTGAAGTTAGTTGTTCTATATATGGAATTCTTTTTTTCCATAATTGTTGTTTGAATATTGAATAAAGTGAATGTGTATTGAGAATATCTTCTAATAGTTTGTAAGGGTGGTTAATAGTATGTAGTAATGAAAGATTGGGATTAATAGTAATTGTAAGATTTAGATATCTTAATAGTTGTATGATTTTAAAAGTTGTAGTATATTTGTTGGGTCCATCAATTATTGGATTAGGGTGTGCAAGAATATTAATAATAGACCAAAGATTGTTTTGTAGTTGTTGTAGTCTAATATGTGTGCTTGTACCAAGAAGATCTTGGTTATTAAGTCTAGTAAAGAAATTAGAGACATGATGCTGAAGTTGAATATTCCAGATATTTTTGATGCCATATATATTATAGTTAAGCATGGTACTATTAGGTGTTGTTCTAGAGAGTTTGGCTCTGTGTTTTGCAATTGTTAAATATTTGGACAAGATTTTGTTGCATATAATTTGTGAAAGAACTATATGAGGTATTCCCTTTTAAAAGGGCCCATTTTTACATATATTTTATTTTGAGATAATTGAGTTTAACCATTTGTTTTGATTTTTGGACTGATCCGGGATTAATCAAATTCACGATTTTAATTAGTTAAATGTAACAGGTGACTATCAGGTAATTTTGGCCTTGGACAACTTCATGTAATATTTCTTTTACATTATCTCTATTTTTTATTATACAAATCATCTTTTATTTATAATTTAAAAATGTCAATTATGTCAAAATTTATATGAATCTAACGAAAACTCATTTTTCAAAAAAATGTAAAAATGGGCCCTTTTAAAAGGGAATACTCCATATTGTAAATGTGATATTCTAAAATAGGTAATAATACAGTATTAATAATATTTGTAGCCTGTTTGTCCATAATTTGTTTAGTTTGTAATATATTGGCCAAGTCAAAAATTGTTTAAAGGATTAATTTAAATTGTATATTATATTTAAGATTTGCTATGAATCTGCATACTAGAAATTTAAAAGGCACATTTGGTAGCAAGGCAGAAACAGTAGAGTTCATAAAGGGTAATTGTAGTACATGTTTAGTATTAGATGTGAGTATAGATTTTTGTGGATTAACTTGTATTTGTGCCATTGTAAAAGAATTCAGCTGTTTGTAAAATTTGTTGCAATTGTTGAAAAGATTGGGCAAACCATAGGGTATCATTAGGACTATGTGATGTCATATTTGAAAAATTGTTAATGAGAGGCCGTTTTTCAAAAAAGATTATATTTGAAAACAGCTAAATAGCAAAATAGGTATATTTAAAAGAATACTAATGGGGTAATTTTTATAAATCTTATATTTGAAATGTGCTAATAAAAAATTCTGGGTATAATGAATACAAAAATTGAAAATGCAAAAATTGGAAAAATGCAAAAAATTGGAAAAATGCAAAAATTAATTAAATAAAATTAACCAAAATGGTTTTTTTTTAAAGTTTTTTTACACAATTTGTGGATTGTATATTTATGATCGTTGATAGCTTGTGGATGAAATAGGCTTAAGTGATTTTGAACTTTTTTTTTAGGGACCGAATTGTTTTAGAGAATGTCNTTTTTTTTTTTTTTTTTTTTTTTTTTTTTTTTTTTTTTTTTTTTTTTTTTTTTTTTTTTTTTTTTTTTTTTTTTTTTTTTTTTGTTTTTTTTTTTTTTTTTTTTTTTTTTTTTTTTTTTTTTTTTTTTTTTTTTATTTTTTTTTTTTTTTTTTTTTTTTTTAGGAAACGGTTTTTTTTTTTTTTTTTTTTTTTTTTTTAGAGAACGTTGTATTTTAAAAAAAGTTAAAGATGGATGAAAGTTCTATCTAATGTGTGAAACATAGCTTATATATACCAAACCAAAAGTGCTAACCAAAAAAATTTTTACTATGATACTCAAATATAACTACACATAGATTGTTCGGGTACTGTATCATCCATATATGCTAAAACTGATGCAGAAATTTGTTTATGTGAGTTAGATTGTAGTATATGAGATGTCCAGGTAGTTGAGGTTGTATATCCTAAATAGGATATAGATATATTGTGGATAAGAGAATCATAATAGCTGCACCAAAAGAGTAGAGTAATTGTTTCTCCTTGATCTATTCCATCTTGTATAGAGTAAGGTGGTGTAAGTCCAAAGTTTGTTATGACTTGGTTAGAGCGATTAGTAAAAAGATCAATAAGAATTTGAATAAGCTAAGATGGCATTTGGATTCTATAGAATGCTTTAGTAAAAAGGTCTAAGTTTACAAAATCATAAACTTTGCTCATATCCTGTGATAGTATCTATATTTCCATTTGTTATATGTAGTATCCTCAATAAACTTATTAAGTATATAAATAAGAATGTTAGTACTATTGCCAAATAAAGTAATATAGTTATGAGAATTTAAAATTTTGTGGTTTGTAAATATGCTATTGAAACGATTGATAAGAATTTTAGTATAGACTTTTTTAATTTGTTTAATGAGGCTAATAGGTTGAGTATTGTGTAGTCTGAACAGTTTACTTATTGTATAAAGTTAGAATTAATTAACAAAAATTTGAGAATTATAAGATTTTATAGAATTTTTTATGATTTACAAAATTTTACTAACTTTATACACTAAATAAAATTGTTCAGAACCTAAAAATATATATATATATATATTTTTTTTATTACTTTGACAGTCTTGTCGGTGCTACATTAATTTTTTTTTTTTTTAAGCTTCATAGCCGTCTGATCTTTATTAGCAAATTATATAAAAACTACATAATTTAATGTACTAACTGTATAGACCGAACTAAGCCGGCTGCCCGAATTGGTGCCCAACTTTGGCTACTGCACTGAAATGGTTTGCTCATACTCAAGTGACGGTCTTCCACATCAGCAAGAAGTATAGTACCGCCTTGCTTCAGAAAACCAACCACAGAATCCATTCCACCTAAAAACTTCTTCTCTGAACTTCTTATAAAGAAGAATAAAAAAGGGGAAAAGATTAAAGGGGGGACAATAACTAAACGACTAACCAAAAATACAACCAAAAGAAAGAAATAGTAAAAGAAAAACCAAAGAAAAAGCAAAGAAAGAATAGAAACTGTAGATGCTAACACGTCTAGCATAAACGATAAAAATTATATAATACCACAAGACTAATGTCTACTAGTGTATTATATGTACAAATATATGAAAAGGTGCTACATTAATAAGTTTACATACTAATCTAAGATTTGTATATAATAAACCCTCCAATTGCAAGCCCAGCATCATCCGGCTATCTGCATATGCCCAAATGCGACCTGTCGCGCTAGTTTTTAACAGAAAACTAGGGATTGTAATCAGCTCTGTCAAAAACTGATCCAAAAAGGCTTAATGCCATTAATTATAAAATTTTCTATCGTTTCTTCGAATAGATTTCTTCTTTCAACTTCAGATTCTTTTTTCTGATTTGGCACCCCTTCTTCGGTATTCATGACTAATGCAACGTTGGATGGACCTGGAGTGCTGAAAGCTGCTCTCTCAAATGAATAAACAGCTCTTTTACTTTCATTCCCAATGTGTGGATCAATTTTTTTCTTTTTTGATCTCTTGTGATACCCAGTTGGGACTTCCATTTTGCTACAGTAACGCAATGGGTTTGCCAAACTAGATTATGGAAACCGTTCTCTACTAAAGCTTTGTAGCATTCTACAAAATCCAACGTTGCTTTTCTTGTGATCAGAAGCGTTCTAAGATTTGCTAAAACCTTTTGTGGAAAAAGACCCTGAATTATGCTTTTTCTTAGCTCTTGAACCTCGGTTTTACTTGTTTCAAATAAGGCCCTCTTTAATTTAATGCTATCAACTTCTGATAATATTCTTGTGGGACACTCTCTTGTGCAATTAAAAAGGCTGCTTCCTCGATATTAAGCCAATGCAATATGTAACTTTTGCATTCAGTCATATGGTCGAGTGTTTCTTCCTCTTCTTGGTTACAACGTATGCAATTGTTTTCAGAGTAAATATCTGATTTTCTTTGCTTGAGAACTGATAGTGTTGGTACATTGTTAGTTAAGCACTTCACTTGAAAAGCTACTCTTCTGCTTGTTTTCATTGATTTACATCTGATTCTCATTTTTCCTTTTAAATCTTTTCAAAACAATGGCCAGGAGTACTTAACGACCTTTTCATCTGGTTCAACATATCTTAAGACTCTTGAGAATCTAAAATCCAAACCAGTTAGATCCGCTTGATAAAAAGATGAAGTGGCATCTCAATGTAACTTCCTTTCCACATAGAAATGGTGTCAAGCCTTATATTGTTCTCCAGTTTCAGATTCTTTAAATTGGCGAGTTCTACCCCTTTTTTTGCCAACTTGTCTGCTTCTTCATTCCATTTCTCTCCACTATGGCCTTTGATTTTATTAAATTTAAGTACAATTTTCTTTAACTGTGAAAGGTCGTGAATTTGCCTCTAACTGTACTTTTGAACCCAGGCTTGCAATTGCCACTGCACTATCTGTATTAATAACTATATCTACTTCCTTTGGTGCTACTAATAAAACTATCCAAATTGCTACCAACTCTGCCTTCGTTGAAGAAGGCCAAGACTCAAATTCTATATTCCCTTCTGCTATTTTTAAGTTTTTAAGGGAATCCAGTCATATCCAACTTGCTCCCATAACTTTTCACCCATCTTTTTCGACTAAAGAACTATTCGTATATACTTGAAAACTTATATTGCCTGCTGCTAACAAACAGTAATATTGACTAACGAGCATATTCATTAGACCAGAACCTAGTTCTTGCATATGAATTAGTTCCGCCACATGATCTTGGATAATGACCCTGTCTAAAGTGCTACAGAGGTCATCTGATGCAAAAACCTCTTCAGTTTCTTTATTATTTGTTCTTAATTGGCTTAGAAGAGTTCTGTATTTTGACGGATTTTGTGCTACTGCGTTAGATATAACACAATTGCTTTGTTCGAATATATTGACACGTTGTACTCTTCTTTAAACCTTTTACAAAAGTTTGTACCCTCTTTCGTTCCTTTACTCTTGCTATCGTGTATATTTTTGGTTTGAACTAAAAGAAACTTTCTTCTCTTTTCCAAGATCTTGCCAACATTAATATTACCACTTTGGACTGAGTGAAAACAAATTATTTCCTTCTTTCTTTTATCTTCTGAAACCCCACTCAACTTCCATTCCAAAGTTAAAGGGTTGCTAGGCACCTCTAATTGAAAACCCTTTATCTGTCTTGACGTGTTGTCTGTTAAAAGTAACTCCTCTATCTTTATGAACCAATTTGCCTTTCTGCCCCTATTTGGTAATCTCTTTACTACCTTAAGCTCTTGCCATGAAAAAAGATTTTCTGACTTTTTATTAAGCAGCCTCTCTATAAAGAACCAATTCATCCTGCTTAATGACTTGTACACTTTAAAAAAGACCTCTACACCCGCTATCTCTCTTAACTTTGTTCCTTTATTTTCGATGCATATAGTGAGTCATTTTGTTTGAAAGGTAATGCCGTTAGATGTGCTTTAAGTAGAGATATACCAGTTAAATTGTCTTTCCAAATTTTTTTTTAGCCAAATTTCATCCATTTCTGACCATGTTTCCTCTGTTATACATGCATCCTGAAAACCTTGTTTTTGGCCCCTATAATCGTTAGCTCCGTCAGGCTGCCTTTGGTATTTAATCTTTTTTGAAGACCTGTTAATTGTTTCGTTACAATTTCTTGAGCCAAAGGCTTACATCCTAAAACCCTTTGTGTAAGACAATGTAATTGCCTGCCTTTTGTGTAATGTCCAGTTTATGTTTAACCATTTAGACATAAGACTAGTATATGCTGTTAAGAGTCTGAGTTAAGAGCTTTGAAAGCTGTAGGATGTAACTAAGTTTCGGAAGTAAACACCTATTGTTGACATAAACTAGTTGGCTTAGAGAGAGTTTTTTTCAATTTAATGCAATTCTGAATTGTCTCATAATGTTACGTGCTTTCTTCTTTACTAAAGATTCCTTCATTTTTCCATTTAACTACACCCCCAAAAAACGAGTGGTTGTCTCTATACTCTCAGTCTGAACTATTTTATTTTTAAACTGCACAAACCTTTCTTCTTTGCGTAAACTTGAATTTAAAATTATAAGCTTGGATTTCTTTCCGTTTATTTGAATGTTATTTATTCTAAAGAAATCACTTGCTATTTCTGTTATTTTTCTGAGCTGAGATTTGTTTTCTGCAATCCACGCTGTATCATCTGCATACACTAACACTAAAAACCTCATCCTAGATTTCCTGTATTATTGTCTAGCCCAATTTGTTATTTCTTCTGTCTGAACCTTATATTCTAAATTTTTATCACTCTCTATACAACACAGCAAAGGATCATAAAAAATACGCCATAGAAGGGGTGACAAAACTTCTCCTTGATCGATTCTATCTGCCGCTTCATCAGGATCAGTAGGTCCTAATGCCGTAATTACCTTTGCTTTCTTTCTTTCAAAAAGGTTTATAATGATTTTAATTATTTTGCTTGGCAATTTTAATCTGTTCATGGCCAACTCTAAAGATGAAAAAAATACTAAATCAAAAGCTTTACGCATGTCTTGAAATAATATCCACATCTCTTTTCCCTTCTCTTTTGCATCTTCCATTAACATGTTCATAATATGAATTGGATTTTCGGTTGAACACCTGGGTAATCCTGCAAAATTTGGGCCTTCGAGAATTTTGTTTTCAACGAAAACTCTAGCTAATCTTTTGTTCAGAACTCTTGTGACACATTTTCAGAATGATTCTAACAATGCTATTGGTCTTGCATTGCTTAACGAATACTCCCATTCTTCACTTTTAGGAATTAAATACAACTGCGATACTTTCCATTTATCTGGAATGTCACCCTCTATTAAACATTTGTTGGCCAATTGCCTAAAAATTTCTTGGGAACTTATACTCGCTTGTTTGATTAACCTATAACCAATACCAGAAGGCCCTGCTACTGAAGTGTTTTTGGTTTCTTTGAGTGCTGAAAACTATTTCTCTAGCGATATTTCAGATTCTAATTCCATGTACCAAGTTTCCTTAATTTTTCCTAAGGGCTTGTATATTCTACTCCATTCATTGGACATAGAACTTAAGTGTGTTCTTCTTTTCTGAAATTGCTACTGAAAATGCAACATAGTCTTTTCGAGTACCGCTTTTTCCTCTGTTATTAGATTCCTATCTACACCATCTTGTTCAAAAATACAATCTAGTTTAATTAACTTCTATGGTTTATTAAGAAGGCTTTAGAGCATTTTCTTTTGGTTGTTCTCGATCATAGCACATTTACGTTCTACATGGTCTTCAATTTCTAATCTCTTAATTCTTGATCTTTCAACTGCTGCTCTTGCGTTTAAGAGCTTCCACCATCTCTTTAAATCAATAATTACCTCTTCTGTAAGATTTTTAATTTTCGATATCTGCATGCTCTGACTATGATTAATAAAATCAATTTAACGTTGCACGTTTGTAATTCGTCTATATTTAAGCTTCCCTCCTTTGATTTTTGTAATATTCTTATTACTTTGCTAAGTCTTGTTGTTGCATCCCAGATATCTGTTTTAGGCTGCTTCCTATATTTTTGGTTCTCTCCCATTAAAATCTTCTTCCTTGGTAAATTTTTGTTAGCGGCAGAAATACCATATATTCCCGAAAATAAGCTACTCCGAAAATAAGCTACCCCCTGATTTTTTTTAAAAATTTCAAAAAATACGTTGTCAGTTGCTACATATAAAACTTTTTTTTTACTAAGTAAACTTCAAAAGTTCGATTAAGTAAAGTTGTTTAGCACATCATAATACATCTACAGTAAAAATTTGGTGTCATTTGGACAACTTTTTATTAGTACGTTTTTCAATTTTTTCAAAACTAGCTATATGCTAAAAATATGATATCCCCATTTTTTTGTGTAATTTTTGGCTCAAAAAAGGTAGCTTATTTTCGGGAATATACGGTAATACTTTGTTGAAAAATATCCCAGAGTTCATTTAGAGATAAATTGGCTCTACGGTTTTCAACTCCTTTACTAGACCCCAACTTCCTTTCCAGAAAAAGATTCAAATCTTCAGTAAAATTTTGCCAATCTTTTTTTGTAGCTTCTTCTTACAGGAATACCAATCTCGTTGATTGTTTCCTCTTCATAGTAGCTTTGTTATAGTTTTTGATTAAGTGGTTCATTTGAATAGTGACCAATACAAAATAATGTTCACTGCTTGTATAGGAGCGTATGTCTTCTATTGTTACTTCTTTTAAGCCTGTTACTAAGTTCTCAGACACCCAGATTTGATCTATTCTTGATTTACTTAAATTATTGCTCCAGGTAAATCCTCTCCAGTTTGGATGCAAAAACCTATATATATCTTAAAAATCCTGACTTCTAAGCCACCCATATAAGGGGAGGATCTTACTATTTTTATTTCCACCTGCTCCTTCTCTGTTTAGATATGCATCTGTAACATGATTGAAATCCTCCATAATGACAAACTGACTAACACGAGATCTGTTCAGGTATCTTTTAACTATTTTTTGTTGAATGATTTTACATATTTCTTTGTCATTAGGGGGTATGTAAACTACTATTACTACTAGTTCCAATTGCTTAAAATAAAAGTTTGCTTCTATTATATATTCATTCTTTCTAACCAAACGTCCTAAATGCTTCTCCCAATCATTTCTAATTAAAATTCCAACTCCTGAACCCTTTTTCTTAACTATTTCCTTTTTCGACCAGAAACCCCTAAAATTATGACTCTTGCTAATTGCAAAATTCCCTTCTTTTTCAGAGATATTTGTCTCTACTAAACCTACAATTCCGATATTCTCCTCTGAAACTAATTCTAATAAACTATCTAATTTTTGTGTACTCTGTTTTAATCCGTTTATGTTGTGTACTCCAATTTTTAAATTTATTTTCTTTTTCTCTTGGATTAAAACTGACTCCCCTTTCTTACGTCTATCTATCATACTTTCCTCACTCAATTCAATTATATTGGGCCTACATGAAGTATTAGTGAGGTGTTTTGCTTTGCCCATATTCTTTAATTCAACTAGAGCGAAAATTAGGAGTGCAAAGCAAGCAAATGCTCTATTGTTTTGAATTTAGCTTGCATGTCTTCCAATAACTTTCCGATCTCAACATTTTCCCATGTTTCTTCTTCTTGTTTGTTTTTCTTTTTGTCCAGTTCTTCAGCATTTGAACCTATTGCTACTTTATTTACTGCATGTTCTTGTATATTTTTATTAGCAGTTTTTACGCTCCTTAGTGGTTTTCTTGTGCTACTGCGAGATCTGGAGCTACTACCTAATCTACGATTTGGATTACCCCTACTATCTCTGGCTCTTTTGTGTACCTTAGTTATTACTGCTTCATATAATAGTCTTTTCCCTTTGTTAACATAGCAAGCTTCTTTTTGATACCGAAATTGTTTATTATTTCTTCTAACTTAGTTTTCTATTATCATTTGCTATTCCAACTTTGTATTGTAGTAATATATATTATATTTTTGAGCTTGTAAGAGTTCTTCTTCTGACTTGAAAAAGATATAAGCCCTTTGTCCTTGGTTGCCATGACAGTTGTTTAAGATGTGTACTGCTTGCACGTTGTATTTTTTTAATTGACGTAAAAGTAAACTATTGTATGCAGTTGTTGGTATATTGGAGATTGTATCCTATCTATTTCTCTCCTCTAATTTGGCTATGTTGAACTTTCCAGGTGTTGTTCTGTATGTTTTACCATAATCCAAATGCAAAGACCAATTCTCTTTTAACGATTTTCCTCTTTGTTCTGAACTTGCTAAAAACTTTATATAAGCTGCCTTTGTGGAGAAATTTTGCTGCCATGCAATTATGGTTACTGTGCCAAAATAACTTAAAAACTTCTGATTTCTTCTGACTTTAATCCCTTTGGCAAATCTCACAGTATGAAGAAATATGTTGCAGTTTTCTCGTAGTCTTCGATCTTTTGGGATAAAATTTTGTTTACTGGAGCCCATACTGAATTGTAAATAGTTTCATATTGTTTGGCCTTTTGTTATTTAATACTGCTATTAAATCTTCTTTTAAATGAGCTTTTCTGATGATATGCTCATTAAGCCTGTAGTCTAGTATGCCACACTCTTCCTGTATTAAAGTGTCTTTGACTATTTCTATTTCATTGTCATGATTGCATACTGACTTTTCTTCTTCTTCATGTTTTCATTTACGCAAATTGCTTTGTGCTTCTATCTCTATGTTGCTTATCCTACTAATAACCTCAAAACTTGGTTGTGATAGTAGTAATTCCATATCAACTGGCTCGTTTTTAATTTTAATGTTCTTACTCTGAGCTCTATTTTGCTCTTTATTATGTTCTAACGTGACTTTTCCTTCCATTTTTACCATGCCCTCAACTTTCATATTAATGTTATCAGACTGATCTAACAAAAATTCTTCCTCCTTTGTTAAACTTTGTTCCCTTGCTTTCTTGTGTTGAGCATATGTATAAAAATGTAACACATTACGAACGACTGAAATCAAATACACTTCACTAGTGCCCAAATACTTTGCAATTTTTCTATCTTCTTCTCAAATAAATTTGTTTTGTTCTTTTTGTACCAGTGCCTTTTCATCCTCCGACTTGTTAAAGAAATTCTTATAATCAGGAAGTTCAAGCATTTTACGTGTTGTTTTGCATGTGTTTGTTTGTTGTTTTGTTGTTTTGTTATTGTTGTTTGTTGTTTTATTGTTTTGTCAGCTTCTACGTTTGTTCGTCCTGATTTAGCTATTTGTTTACTTTCCAAAAGCATTTGTTTGTTTTGTTATGCTAACGATCTACAATACAGGGTAATGACAATTTCCCCAAAAAGATTTTTCCTTTGTAAAAATTTTTCAGAAAAATTCAATTTTCTTGTATTTCAAGATTTGTATCTTTAAAAAAGTTAAACGGTTCTAATAAACTATATGTGATTTTCCTTGCTTTACCTTTTTCCTTAAGGCTATTTTATGTGTTTACTTAGTATAATTGTGACTAAATTTAGAAATTCTTTAGCTTCAATTTTGGTCACAGTGATTGACAGGAAGAGTTTTTTTCCCTAAAAATATATTAAATCAGCAAAATTGGTTTTATTTTATTTGAAATTTGGAGAAAAGATATTTAAATTTGACTTTTTGATCAAAAATCCAAAATTATATATCTATTCTTTGAATTTCAAATAAAATACAAATAATTCTATTGATTTGATGTATTTCTAAATGCTAAACAGATTTATTTAGTGCAAAAAATTTGTAAATTATAAGATTTTACTAAATAATTCTAGCTTCATACACAAGTAAACTTATAAAAAACTAAAAATAACTTTGATGCATTGTTAGCAAATTTTTCATTAAGTGAATTGAATTTTATTAATAAGATAATTTTATTTATTGTTATAAGTCTAAATTTTCATAAAAATCAGATGATTTATTATTATTTGATTTTTATAAAATATGTTTTTGTACCAAAAGAATCTATTATGATGCAAATAAGCTTTTTACAAATAACTGTTAATAAAAAATTATTTGATTTTTATAAAAATTTAGAGATAAGTAGAGTTTATTATAGTGAACAAAATTGGTTTAATAATAAAAATTAATTTACTTAATAAAAAAGCCTTTATTAGATTTTATTAAAATTTAAAATTATTTTTGTTCTGTTAGCACTTGATGTATTATTGTATATAGTACTAATCAGTTATTGGCTAATTAAGCAGTATAAATAACATCATTATATAATATAACAGATTTCTAATGTCTAGAATATAGCTACATTTTGGACAATAAAATAGGACAATTTATTTTAAATCCAGAGGAATCATATAGCAATATGCAACATATGCGCCCATTTTTGCATTTCTACATAGTGCTATTTTTTAAGAGTTAGAGTTAGAGTAAGCATTTATATAGTTTTTTTTTGTATTATGGTCAGATAGGCTATTAAATAAAATCTTTTGGTAGATTGTATACCTAATTTTTATATAGACTTTGGTGTAGGTATAAATAAATATATGCACGTTTGATATGACCTACAAAGTACTATTTCTTTGCGATTTTTTAACAAGGGCATACATGCTATATACATATATTATATATCAAATAAATTTAAACAAATACATGTGCAAGTGAAAATTATAAAATAATAATTATTTCACTATAGGTGGAACAAACCTATGGTAATTTTTATCTATGCCAAAAACTACTATAAATAGATTTTACCTATAGTAAAAATTACTATAAGTATATTTTAGTAAAAGTCTTTAATAAAAAATTAAAATTGTGTAGCATGTTCTATACAAAATTAATAGTAAAATATTTATTCACTATATCAGTATATTTCATAAATTATAATTTAACAAAAATCTTAATTTTGGTTTAGAAAATCTTTGAACTCTATTTTCAAGACAAAGACCCCATATGCTAATTAAGGTTTTATCATTAAAGCCTGTACTTTCTCCAAATCTAGAATTATATTTATTTGAAAAATTTTTGATAATTTTTTCAATTATCTTATTCAAAAGATTAGAATAGTAGTGCTCTATAATCGATACTAGTAAATACACATATGATATAACAAGAAATTCTAATACATAGCTGAACATAGTACAGTAATTAACAGATGAATAATATTAGTAAATAAATTAAAGAACTGGGGTTTTCATTTCTATAATAAATTTATATTACACAAATTTGCTATTACTATTAGGCTGAAAAGATCAGACCACAATACCAGAATAGTCTCAGGATAGTAAATAAAGAAGATAATGATGAATATACCAGAAATGTAGTTATGCTTGCATAATGGAGTGTACCAGAAATATAGTTATACTTGCATAATAGAGTATACCAAAAAACATAGTTAAGGTTAAGTATAAGTGAAATTTTGCTTTTGGGCATATAATTTTAGGTTGTACTATTATAATATAATGTTATTGTGAGGTAAGTATAATTGTTCAGAGCAAAATGGTGAATACTTTTTTTATGCCAGTATTTGATACTTACAATTACATTCTGTCATATAAATTCTATATGTTCATTTTTGGGGTTTTGATTGACTGTAATTTATATGTTTTATTAACATTATCACATAATTTGTATAAAGATCAATTAGTCATATAATTAATAAGCTCTGAACAAGACCTTGAAATATACATAGATAGGTCAGGTATGAGTTTGCTTATTTTTGAGGTTTTTATACAGATCTTTTCTATTTACAATAATTTTTTGCTTATTTTTGAAGTTTTTTCTGCAGATCTTTCTTTTTTTAGTAACCCTATAATTAACCTGACCTATCTATGTATATTTCGGGGACCTCTCTGGACACACAATGCTATGTATTGCTGAGTATTATATAATGTAAAATGAAATCAGGTAAGAATGTTCTACCTAGTGAATTTACTTAATTATATTATGTCAATTATTGATTGATTTAGATCAATAATTGAGTACCAATTAATAGGCTTGAGCAACAATAGGTCAATTAATGATTGATGATGCTGATCAATCAACTAGTGCAATAGGTGGCGCTTATATACTACTCTCTAGTCTATTACATTTGTAGTAGAATATAGTATAAATTAAAATTATTGTAATTTCACTGTAAATAATTTGCATTTTATTTTGACTTTGACTAAGTTGCTTTTGAATAAAAGCTCAGTTATAGACTTTTAATTTATTTTGATAGTTTTAATCTAAAAAATGTTACAACTTAGGTCAAACTAATTTAATTTAGTAAATTACATTTTTCTTTTTCTTATTATTAATGCAAAAAAATGTCAAAAAAACTATAATATTACAGATTATTTTAAAAAATTTTTATAATAAACTACTTTTTTCCAATTTTGCAAGAAGGATATAATTTAAACTATTAAATTAAATTGGACTTACCACTTTTTGGTAATATACATTATTTAGTTAAGGTTAAGCTAAACCATTTTGCATTGAGATTATTATAAATTTTATTATATGCTGCTATAAAAGATACTGTTATAGAACTTGCAATTCTGTTAATATACAGTATTGGTTAAAGTTATATAATTGTATTAGAATAATTTTGATTACTATTGTGATTACTATAAAATTTAATTTTAGCTATAAAGCTTGCTATTCTCTTGATACACAGTATAAAAATAAGGTTGATTAGTTTGCATTGTGTATTACTCTAAAAAATTATGTTACAAACCTTCACTATGCCAGTGACCCACAGTATATAGTTAAGGTTTAGCTAGTATGTGGATAAGGTTGAGTTAGTTTTGTATTGTAAGTTATTATAAAAAATTCTGCTACAAATCTAACTCACTATTCTAATAACATATATTATTTGATTATAATTAAATTAGTTTGTTTTATAAGTTACTATAAAAAATTTTGTTATGAACTTATTTGCTACTCAGCTAATATATAGTAGGTAGTTAAAGTTGAGGTAGTTTGCATTGTAAGTTATTATAAAAAGTTTTGTCACAGAACTGCTATCTCAGTTACATACAGTATGAGATATAGGTTGTATTAATTTGCATTAGAATATTATTAATTCTATTATAAGTTGATATAAAAATTTCATTACAGAACTTATTTGCTATTTCAATATACAGTATATGATTAAAGTTAAGTCAGAATCATCAAGATTTCTATATGAGTTATTGTAAAAAATTCTATTATAAAACTTGTTTGCAATTCTAATAACACATTATATAAGCTAGTTTGTATAGTAAATTACTATAAAAATTCATTTACAAACCTTACTCACTATTCAATTGACACACAGAATATGATTAAGGTTAAGTTAGTTTTTGTTAGAATTATTATGTTTTTTATTTTAAGTTAATATAAAAATTTTGTTGTAAACCATAGTATATGGCTAAGATTATATTAGCATTATTATTATAAGCATCCTTAACCTAGACCTCTCTGGTTTAGAATAGTTATTATAGACCCAGAGTTTAGGCAAATTAAAGTAGACCCCAACTATGATTGGACCAAATTCAATAGCTATTGAGTAAAAAAAATTTCCAAGTTTTTTTACTATTATAGCTATTATAGTTGTATACAGTCGCTTCTCTCTAATCCGAACCTCTCTAAACTGAACACTATTAAACTCTCTCTAAACTAAACAAAATCTCCTAGAACATTTGTAAATTTTATTATAAAGTTCGGATAAGCTATATATAACTTTTTGAAAACTGAACTTTTCAAAATTTTTACATAGTAAAAAAAAGCAGTCCCGGCAGTTCAGATTAGAGAGAGGAGTTGATTCTACTCTCTTTATACCAAATATCTATAATGAACTTTGGATATACTGAACTAAAAATTTTTGAATTTTATAATATTTCGGTATAAAAAAGTTATAGTTTCTTAAAAAGACATAGTACATATGTTCCGATTTCTGGAATATATGCAGATCATTGACGCACCCCAAAACCTACAGTTATACAACAGAGTGCGTCAATTAGTTGATATCCAATTATATGCGAAATTTCGACAGGTGAGTCAGCTAGTTGACAGATCATATAACCATAATATTTGTATAACTTATTAGTTATGTAAAAGCTCGGCATTGTATTTGTTTTATTGTTTTCAATACAATATTCAATTTTAGTAATTTTTAATAAATATTATATTATATATGCTTTTCTGAAATCATAGTTACTATCCAAGCATCCTACCTGCGGGTTATTTTGGGTACACGCATGGCATTATTTTGAAATAAGGGCTGATGTTCAGGACTGGATTTCAAAACAACACACATGTCACCTTGCTTGTAATGCTGACTTGGTATCTGAGAAATATGATTGTGTTAATTCAGGACGTGCATGGGCATTAATTTGGGACAACGTCTTTTAGAAGGACACCCTGTGCATTTTGTATGGTACCTTATCTCTATTAATATTGCTTTTTTGACCGAATTATGTTATTTATAATTTGCTATTAGCATATTTAAATAAATTCTTAAAAATTGAACCGAATAAACACTCATCACACTTTAGATTGCCAAGTCAATTTGTAGACCAACTCTAGAACAGTTAGAATGGTCCGTCATATCATATGTATCCCAATAATTTTAAAATAAAGATTCTAAAATTGCACAATATTTATAAATCCTGAAAGGGATTATGTATTGTGGTAGTTTGCAAAAAGGTGTGGCCCTGTGATTTTCATAGTGATGATGGCAAGAAACCTTCGAAATTCCAATAGTCTATCTATCATATGGGCTGTATTATCTGCCTTATTTCTACTGACGGCAGCCCATATATTTTTAATCAATAATTTACATATTTATTGAAAATCTATAAAATTCTCTTAGAATTGAAAAATCATCTGATTTTTTGTAATTTTACATAATCTACAGAGGTCAAACCTTTTTGCAAAGCGTAATAAGATCTTTAGATTTCATGCAAATGCCATATGTCAAATCAAATTTTCATTAGCGATATTATTAATGGTTTTTGACCTGGCTTATATAATTGAATTATAAACCGATTGAATAGAGATAGAAAATTTGATAACACTCTTAACTTTAATCGATTTTAAATCACAATAGAATTCCTTTCATTAAAGATAATTGAACCTCAAAAAGATTTTTTAAGTCAAACTTGAATATAGTTGAATACAAAGTTCGTACAGCAGGGAAAACACTACTTCTACTCCAATGTCCATTGATAGCAAAAAAAAAACAATAAAAATAAAAAAAGGAGTAACATTCGAAACTTATCAGATTCCTATGCCCAGTTTTAAAAAACAATATGCATGCATGTACCAAATTGAGTGTAATTCAGGTGTTCTTGAAACCAGGTACAATGTGATTGAGATTCTTTCTATAATGCCTAAGCAAAATTCCCAATTAAAAAATAATGCAAATTCATATTTTTTAGATTTGATTCAATTCCATTCTATAATAACAAGAAGGTTTTTGAAAGTAAACAGAAATGCTTTTTATTTACACTTCAACCATTTTAGCAGATTCTTGAAAATGAACAAATGCTTTATTCTTATTCTTTTTACCTGCTATTCTATTAGAATCTCCTATATCAGCAAATTTTTATAATGAATAAATTTTCGTCTCAATAGTACAATAATAAATAATAACTCACCATTAATCTTAAAATTATGAATTATCAAGCCCAAGTGAAAATTCCAAGTTAAAAAGGAACCATTCATTCTCTCCTTTCCACTATTAAAAATATAAATACAAACAAAATCGAATAAACATAGATCCAATTAAATGTGCTTCGAAATGTGGCAATACCTGAACTGTTAAATCCTTCATATCTATTTGTTTAAAACAATTGATGCCCTTAGATATAAAGAAATTAATATGTATTGTAATAGATTATGGGTTCATTTGCAATAGTAAATAAACCTCCAGTGTGTTAGGGGCATGCCATTTATTATATAATATTTTTTACTTAGTAGCTACCTTTACCTATATATAGTGTGATCATTTTATCTAATTCTAATTGATTAATATAATATATAGACGTGATCACTACCTCTGACCATGTATCCATGGTAAAAATTACATAATAAATGGTATGCCCCTTAATATTCTTATTTATTAAATTAAAAACATGAAAAATAAAAATATATGGGTCTCTCTAAAAAATCAAACTCCTAGACAGTGAATCTTATAATTTGAATTTGATTTTCTTATAAATATCATGTACATTTTTTGTTATACAAATACAATAAGTGAATCTTATTTATTACTGTATTATGGTATTAACTAACAGATTTGCCTAAAAAAAAAAAAGAAGCTTTTCACAAGATTTCAACCACTACCCATTTCCTTTGTTTATAATTTTAAATTCAAAGTAAAATATTCCACACTCTGAAGGAATAGTTTGCTCAAACGATAGCAGCTTTATAGTAATCAGGATCTTTAATTAAAAGGTTTTAATAATCAAAAAGCTATATTAAGTAAGATTTCTCACTTCTATCTTACCTATATATTTCACTTAAAGTCCACTTGGGTAATGGGAAATTTTCGGAGAAGTAAGGTCCACTTATGCTAACATAAATATTAACGTCAAATAGACTAATAAATAGCGAAAGGAACGAATTAGATAAATCTCAATATAAAAGAAATAATCTTAGTTCAATACCTGGATTATATATTCTATATTATAGAATTTTCCAACAAAAGATAGTTTACTTGTATAGATTAATATCCTTTACATCCTTTAGATTTTTTTTCTGAATAAAAAATGTTATATATTTGGTATCGTCTAATAGGTGTGAAAAATAAATTGACCACTTTCTGGTTTGGATTGCAAAGAGTAGAATCTAGATGTAAAGTGAATAAAAATCTCTCCACAAACAATTAATCAATATACCAGTAGTTCGTTCTTTATCGAAAATAAAAATTATGAAATATTTTTTCTTAGTCATCCAAATAAAGATAGTTCTGCATATAACAAAGTTAAGGTAAAGTACTTATCATTATAAATATAAATCACCCACATTATAAATCAGGTAAGCATATGGGTATTTAAGGTTATTATAATACTAAAAATAGGAGGTTGGATATTTGTCTGCATAATTAATTATGATTGGCTAATTGAAAATTCAGTACAGGATTTTTTTAAATTTTTCAAATATTTTCCTTCAAGAGATTACTTATATACTGTTGACCTTTTTAGTATTATGAACAGTTTTAAGTCACTTTTAAGAGAATTATTAGGTTTAAAAAGATGCAATTAAAGGTATTTGAAAATTTATTTGTTTATGATATGTATATACGTACATTATCATTATTGTTTGTTATTATTAACGCAGGTTAATAACTATGATAGTTGATTTAAAAAATTGTATAACTTGTATTACTTTAATGAATAAAAAAAGGGAACCGCTATTTACACCATGGTTTTTGCTATTTGCACTATGGATTTCATGTAATATTAGATCATCAATCAACCTTTTCTATTTGCACCATGGTATAGTTACACAAACATTTAAAAATTTTATTTTGTACTCCTATATGTTGTTAATCTACAAAAAAGGTGAGTTTATTGGTACAGCATTAAAATGGATTTAGGTTACACAAAAATTGTGAAAATCTAGCCCGCATTATGTTAAGGCCTTAAAAAATTAGGGTAAGGGTTGGACCGCATTATAAAATTAGGGTTAGGGTTGGCCTGTATTATAAAATTAGATTAGCAGGCCTACTAGATTAGTTATCAAAACAAGACTTGTATAATGTTACATGACATTAATAGCGCGAATAACTGTTAATCTACAAAAAAAGCAAGTTTTTATTGGTGCAACATAAAAATAGTTCAAAGTTACACAACTTTGCGAAAATCTGGCCCACATTATGTTAAGGCTTTAAAAAATTAGGGTAAGAGTTGGCCCGAATTATGAAATTAGGGTTAGGGTTGGCCCGCATTATAAAATTAGGTTAGCAGGCCTACTAGATTACCAAAACAAGATTTGTGTAATATTACACAACATTAACGGCGCAAATTAACTGTTAAACTACAAAAAAAGGTGAGTTTTTATTGGTACAACATATATTATTACCATGGTGTAAATAGAAAAGGTTGATTGATGATCTAATGTTATACAAAATCCATGATGCAAATAGCAAAAACCATGGTGTAAATAGCGGTTCCCTAAAAAATCAGATGTATTGTTTTTTTGCAAATTTCATCTTCTTAGATACAATAATATTTTTCAACCTAAACAAATACCCTGAAAATAATCCTTTTTTATTTAAACAAAATTATAAATATCACGTTATTAATGAAGGATTTTATTCACCCAAAGATAAAATATGTTGTACCATAGCAAGTTCTCGTAATGGATCTAAATATAGAGTTTCACATAATTATTTAATTCAGACCAGTTGGGGAAGAAACAAGTCACGCTATATGGTAGAATATGAAATTAAGTATAAACAGTATGGTCCAATTTTTATAATAAGATTTGAAAAGAATTCTCAACAATTTGTATTGAAATCAAAGAAATCTCCAACCAATATTGCTAATAATTATTTCAAGTCAGTACAAAATTTTAATAAAATTTTGTATAATTGTTTTTTTTTACTTTGTGCAAATAACTAGATAAATAAAGTTAAAATAAAATCAAATAAAATTTTTATTTAATAAAAATTAAAAAAAAAATTGTATGTTTTATATAGAAAAATATCCTAATACCAGGACCCCGGACATCTCTGATATATGTTATATTTTTTTTTTAGCAAATTGATTCAAATTTGATCTAAGGTCCAAATTTAAATTTTAGCAAATTGAAGTTAATTTTAAAAAGGGTCATAATTGAATATTTTGGCGAATTACAAAGATTTTATGCATGTTATATTTTATTTTTAGCAATTTACCCACATTTTTGCAAAAATTATTGTAACAAGTTAAGTTGCGCTATAATGATCGATCCAGATATAACAAGCTATATAGAGTAAAGTGATAATCAATTATAATTAAAAATAAATAAAAGTAGTTGTAGCATGTAATCAGGTTTTAGTATCAATAGCAACTTGGTACTTACCCCGCATATGTATTATGATCATTGATCGTGATTGTATATCAATAAACAAATATGTAATGCAATTGCATAGAGATGTGAATTAGTTAGTAATTCACATAATAATTGTAGTTAATATTATCTCTATAAGTTCTTGATCAAATTTAATAAAAATTTTTTTATTTGAATTCTATGGATTCGTACAATTAAAATAAAAAAATTTTCATCAAATTTGGTCAAGAACTCATAAAGATATCTTTGATGAAAGTTCCTGTAAACAATTTCAACGCAGCTTCTTTGCAATATGTTTTTTTGCTTTTTCAAAATAACCCACTATTCAGCGATAATTTACAAGAAATTTTACTATGCTAACTAAAAAAAAATTTATAACAAGACTTATAGCGCATATCATGGACTAATAGAATCTCAAATTTCATGAAAAAATATTAAAAACTCATAAAGATATTAACGTTTTTGTAAATTTGAACGCATACGTTTTCGCAAGTTTTCCCCTAAATTCAAATGCTTCTGGAGGACTTTCTCAAAATGAAACATACAATATACGATTAAATAAGTTGATAGAATAGATATTCAAGAGTTTTCAGTTAAAATTTTATCATAAACGGATTAATATTGATGAAGTTTTAATGATTTTTTCAATTTGCTTCCAGATTCGGGATTCTCTAAAATTTTCAATTTTGATCAAAACAGAAAAATCACCATCACAGGCTAGATTTTCACAAGTTCAAATTAAACAAGTTACTGCGCACTAATAAAATCAATAGAGAATAGATTTAAATTTTGTTTTCTAAAATTTCAAGTTATTTGGTTAAATATTCATTCTATAATAGCTTTTTTTCATTTGCTGCAGCTTCTTTTAAAGAAGCTGCGCCAAATGAAAAAAAGCTATTATAGAATGAATATTTAACCAAATAACTTGAAATTTTAGAAAACAAAATTTAAATCTATTCTCTATTGATTTTATTAGTGCGCAGTAACTTGTTTAATTTGAACTTGTGAAAATCTAGCCTGTGATGGTGATTTTTCTGTTTTGATCAAAATTGAAAATTTTAGAAAATCCCGAATCTGGAAGCAAATTGAAAAAATCATTAAATCTTCATCAATATTAATCCGTTTATGATAAAATTTTAACTGAAAACTCTTGAATATCTATTCTATCAACTTATTTAATCGTATTTTGTATGTTTCATTTTGAGAAAGTGCCTCCAGAAGCATTTGAATTTAGGGGAAAACTTGCGAAAACGTATGCGTTCAAATTTACAAAAACATTAGTATCTTTATGAATTTTTAATATTTTTTCATGAAATTTGAGATTCTATTAGTCCATGATATGCGCTATAAGTCTTGTTATAAATTTTTTTTAGTTAGCATAGTAAAATTTCTTGTAAATCATCGCTGAACAGTGGGTTATTTTGAAAAAGCAAAAAAACATATTGCAAAGAAGCTGCGTTGAAATTGTTTACAGGAACTTTCATCAAAGATATCTTTACGAGTTCTTGACCAAATTTGATGAAAATTTTTTTATTTTAATTGTAGGAATCCATAGAATTCAAATAAAAAAAAATTTATTAAATTTGATCAAGAACTTATAGAGATAATATTAATAAAAGGTTTTAAAAGTTAAAATATTTAAGTGACAAAATCGAATAGCAATTCCTTAATTTTATTAATAAAATAAGGATTAATTAATTTGTAACCACGGTTACTGTAACCCATCCCAACAAGCCAATCAAATTCTAAGATCAGGTGTAACGTTACACATTTGAAAACAAACATTCGTTTTGCCAAAAAATCAAAATTTCACATATGAAACTACCTTTCGGATTCTAACAAAAAAATTCCTTGCTAAATTTTAATGTAACTAAAGCCCTCTCTAACCCAAAAACCTTACACCAAGCCTAACTCTAACCCTAACCTTAATCGCATGGTTTTATTTTTATAGAAAATTTGGTTTGATAGTCACGTTACACCTGATTTTAGTATTTACGGTTATAAAATTTATTCTGTAACCTACGGTTACAAATCAATTAATTCATAAAATAATATTATACCCAAAATTTTATTAAATGATTATAATATTTTGCTCTAATAAAACTTATTTAGCACATAAAAATACATTATGCAAGTAAATATGCCAGTAAAATGTATTTTTATATGCTGCACAAATTTTTTTAGAGCACCTGAACCTAAGAGCACTATCTAAATGTAATAATTTAGTTTTTAGCAAATTACTATAAAAACTTCATGTAATAATTGAATTTTTAGCAAATTTACTTGATTTTAGAGGTAGCAAAAACCTTAAAATTTGTGCAGATCAGTTATGACCTATATGAGAGATGTCCGGGGTCCTCTAATACCTGTGCAACAATTTCTGGAATCCATGTATTTGGTTTCAATGCTATGGATGTGGAATGGGGATGTGATAGAAAAAAAACTGTTTTTTTTTCTTAAACCATTTAATTCACTAAATGAATCTATAAAAACCAAAAGATCTCGTGCATTTTCTGTACATTTAGGCAAAACTTTTGATAGCAAAGTTCCAAAATTTTTTAATTTACTTGACCAACCAACTCTACAAGAAATTAAATTCAACATTCAAGACAAAAATTATGTAATTGACTATAATAATGATAAAGAAAATAGCGATAGATTTCTTGTTTCATTTATAGAAGTTATCGACCAAGGACTGATATCTCATTATACTTATCATAAACTAGCTGCAATTCAGCATGAATTACCATGAGCATATGAAATTTTGGATACCAGAAAAAACATTAACCAAGAAATGAGCGCACAAATACCTATTTTTACCCTAAATATTAAAAATATATCTTTTGAAACTTCCGATTTTGATCTAGGTAGGATAAAAATAGAATCTTCTGAAGTCATTTGTTAATGAAGATCCCAATTTTTATTTTATTTTATTTTATATTACAATAAAAAATTCTTACCGATTATTGTGGTGATACAAGTGAGGATGTATTGGAATGACCATGTGTTCTATTTTATTTTATTTCATCTTATTTTTTATTTTATTTTACTTTATTTTATATATTGTTACAGTACCGGAAGCCTTCTTTAATTCCGATAGAGTAACAATCACACGGCTCCTGAGATCCCTTACTTTGGGCGTGAAGCGGTGTGCAAGAGGGAAGTATAGTTTCTTTTATGTCTGTAAGAACTACACACTTCTCTGAGGCAGTTCGGTATAAAACAACAAGAGATAATACACAGTTTCTTAATTTAACAAGAGGGCTATTCCAAGGTGTCTGTTCCTTAGAAATCCCAAGAGTTTATTAATAATAAGAGAGGAGGGTAATAAATATAAAAGTAAAGATAAAAATACAAT